>JACEIK010001664.1:182525-245008 GCA_018107945.1 Datura stramonium | reverse complement strand
CTAGCCAGGCACCAGATGTGCTTAGGCTCACCAGTTAGCAGTCCAGGTCCTACTAGGGCACCAGGTGCCAGTCATACCCCTCAAGGCGGGGCGTGACAATTTCATACTGATAAATTATCATAAATTTTCTCCATTACAATTGATTTTGGGTCAAGAACCTAATATATCTCATTTGTGAATTTTTGAATGTGTTATATATGTTCCTGTAGCACCATCACATCACACAAAAATGGGTCCCCGAAGAAGGTTAGGAATTTTTGTTGGGTTTGAATCGCCCTTCATTATTCGCTATCTTAAATCATTAACTGGAGATATGTTCACTGCTCGATTTGCAGATTGTCGATTTGATGAGGCTGTTTTCCCAAAATTAGGGTAAGATAATGGTGAAATCAAAATAAAAATTTTATGAAAAAATTTATCACTACCTCCTCTTGATCCACGTGCTTCTATTTGTGAGCAGAAAGTACAAAAGATTACTCACCTGCAAAAAATTACAAATCAAATGTTAGACGCATTTATAGATTTAACAAGGATTACTAAATCACATATTCCTGCAGAGAATGTCTCAATTGGAATTGATATCCCTGTAGTACCATCTACTAGTGCCATAGCTAATGTGTAATACCCCGAAAGTTCCTAAGTCTAGACTCGAGATTTTAAATGAGAACAGCAGAAAAATCTGAGATTTATGACTCAGAACCACGAGTCATGGTACGATTCATGGAAAGGAGTAACAACTCGTAGGAACCACTCGTACTCAGACTCTGCAGCTAGAGGCTCAATAGTAACTAGCCCAAGGACGACCCATTGGGTGATGTAACGGGTCATGGTTTGAGGTCGTTGTTTGTCTCGGAGGTACCAGAGTTGGATGGTACAAGTCTTGGTATGACTCATTGTAAGGAACCACGAGTCTTGGTAAGCACTCGTGAAGAGCTGCAGTGAAAATTAGCACAGAGGCAATGGATGGGTCCAACAACTCGTGGTTTGGAGATACGATTCATTGGTTGACTCATGGTGGAAGTTTCAGAAACCGTACTTGTGGGGTCAGTGGTGACGATGAGAGGACACAATGGGTCGCTGTGTCAAGTAACGACTCGTTCTATCGAGTCGTAATTCACAGGGTTGAAACTGAGAAAAATTTTGAAGGAAGTAACGGATCGTAGCCACAAGTCGTGGGAATGAGGTACGACTCGTGGTATGAATCGTGGTCACTAACAGTGTTCAATTTTCAGATTTTTCATTAAGGGTATTTTCATAAATCCTGAGCTCTAAGATCCTAAACTACATCGTTTTAATCTCGGTTAGGAGGGTTTTAAGGGAGGTTAACCTATTCTAACCCATACCCTCCCATGCATGCAAACTAGAGGATTTCTAGGGGAAGATCAAGCCTAGAACTCCCTCAAGTTCTTCTTCAATTTCTTTGGGCTTTCAAGTGAAAGTGTAAGATCAGATTACCTAGGTATGTAGGGTTGTGAATGAGAGTTCCTCTTCACTCTCATGCCCCAATTCCCCTCTATGTTTATAAATTCAAGTGTTAAATTAATTTGATGATCTTATGGGGTTTTAAGCCCAAATTTATGAGATTCTCTTTGATTTGATTATGGGTCAATTCTCTTCATGTACTAAATATTATTTTAAGATCTATGTGAATATTTTATATTAAATTGATTATAATTTTTATGATTTCAAATCCAAGTCAATCTATGCCCAACTATGCAAAGTTTCATGAAAAGTCAAGTTATGATTCTATTATGATTTTGATCTTCCTAATCCTAAATTATGAAATTTTGGCTTATGATATGATTTCTCTTCAAGTATTCTTCATGGGTTTATGAATGTCAAGTATATGAATTTTTACAAGTATGCATATTCTTCATGATTTATAAATTTATGACTTGGCCGACTCACGGGCCCTTATTCATTGCTAATTATATATTTTAAGTATGATCAAGTATATTATGATTTATTTGGCCATGAACTTCATAAATAATTTCACAATTATGATATGAGCCTCGTGTGCATGTTTTCCATAGCATTGTCTAGCACCAAGTAGACCCGACATTCAGTTAAACCACGTAGTCTCAGAACTACGTGTCACCGTAGGTATATACATATATTTTTGGATCCCCTGTGATATCACATCATGCAAATACCTTTCCTGGCAAGCCTGGGATAGCTCTGCCCACTTGAGCGAAAAGTTGGGGCATCATGTAAGCTTTATCATGATGGTGTCGGTTATGACGAGTTCTCCCATTGTTCCTCATGATTTATGCATTGTCATGTTTATGTTACTTTGGCGCAAGTTATGTTTTTATAAGGTACCTTTCATGATTATGATTATGACTAGATTATGAATGGTTTGAAAACCTTAAGCCCACATGTTTATATTATGATATTTACTTCATGTTCATGTTGTCCTACTCTTATGAACTCTTATGTATTTTAAATGTTCATTTTTACTTACCTTGCATACTCAATACATTTCAAGTACTGACCGCATACTCTATGTTGTATCGTTTCATGATACAGGTCCGAGAGATCAGTCTCAGCCGCATCATTAGTCCTGCTTTCCTCTCAAGCCTGTTTTAGCCAGTGTTGGTGAGTCTCATCCTTAGAGGACATTCGGTTACCCATTGTTATGTTATTTCAATTACAGACTTTTGTCGAGCTAGTTGAAGATGTTGTCCCATCAGCTCATCAGTTATGTTAGAAGCTTTTCAGACAATATGTGGAAAATCAGCTTGTCATTGTTGACTTAGTTTTAGCTTGATATGTAAGCAGGCTTCCGCTTAAGCATGTTTTATTATTTCAGTTTCCGCTTGTTGTATGTTCTTAGTTACTAAGTTCATTCCATGAGTCGACTTGGAGTCTCTCGGTGTTCCTTGTCTATGTCTTTAACCGGGCCTATGTTCCGGCCATGACATAATGAGTCCAAAACACGCCTAAAGTGTGGTACCATTGGGTTCTAAGGATCGAAGTCCTAGAAAAAAAATAAATGGTCAATATGACACTACGAATGAAACACATATAGAAGTTCAAGACTTGAGCAATTTTGATATCCATGAAAGAATCAATGAGCCTGAGACTCAAGAAAATGAGGAACTATCCATAAATTCAAGTGATGGTGGAATTAGTCGATCAAAAATAGTGGTGGATTATGTCTTTGCATATAATGTTGCAACAAAAAAACATGCAAGATAGTGAGAATCTTGAACCTCGATTTGTCACAGAATGTTGACAAAAAAATAATTGGCCAAAATGGCAAGAAACAATTCAATCAGAATTGAGTTCGCTTGTCAAGCGTGAAGTTTTTAGACTTATAGCTCAAACACCTAATGGTATTAAACCTGTTGGCTATAAATGGGTCTTTGTGCAAAAGAGAAATGAGAAAAATGAAGTACAAAGGTATAAGGCACGCGTTATTGCACAAGAATTTTCATAAAGGCCCAGTGTCGATTATGAAGAGACATGCTCACCAGTTATGGATGCAATAATATTGTGTTATCTTATTAGTTTCACAGTCCATGAGAGGCTTGAAATGCATTTGATGCATATGGTTACGGCCTATCTATATGGATCACTTGATAATAAGATATACATGAAAATTTTCAAAGGATTTAAGATGCTTGAAGCATATCGTTCAAAGTCTCGAGAAATGTATTCAATTAGATTGCAAAGATTATTTTACGGGTTGTAGCAATCTGGGAGCATGTGGTATAACCGTCTTAGTGAATATTTATCTAAAAAAGGTTATATAAATGATAAAATTTGCCCATGTGTTTTTATAAAGAAAACAACAATGGAGTTTGTCATACTTGTTGTTTATGTTGATGACATAAATCTTATTGGAACTCCAATAGAGTTTCAAAAGACAATTGATTATTTAAAGAAGGAATTTGAGATAAAGATCTTGGAAAGACAAAATTATGTCTTGCTTTGTAAATTGAGCATTTGACAAATGGTATTTTTGTTCATTAATCTGCCTATATAGAAAAGGTATTGAAAAGATTTTATATGGATAGAGCACATCTATCAAGTACTACGGTGATTGTTTGATCACTTGATGTGAATAAGGATCCATTCCGACCTCAAAAAAAGAACGAGGAAAGTCTTTGTCCCGAAGTACCATATCTTAGTACAATTGGTGCACTAATATATCTTACTAACACTACAAGACATGATATAGCCTTTTCGGTTAATTTGTTAGCAAGGTATAGTTCTGCTCCTACTAGGAGGCATTGGAATGGGATCAAACACATAATGCGGTATCTAAAAGGGACTACGAATATCTCGATCTTGTTGGTCATGCGATGCGGGGCATTTATCGGCCCCTGGCTCGCTCTCAAGCGCTACGTTTCATGCGGTGTGGGGTATTGTCATATCTTAGAGATCTACAACGATCTCTCATTGCCACTTCATCAAATCATCTTGAGATAATAGGCTATTCATGAAATGGCCAGAGAATGTGTGTGGTTCGGAGTCCATCGATACATTTCATTAGAGAAAAATATGGTTTGAAATGTGACAAAGTACCCATAATTTTATATGAAGATAAATATGTATAGCACAACTAAAAAGGAGTATTCATAAAGGAGATAGAATGAAGCACATTTAAGCAAAATTTTTCATACATGATCTCTAAAAAAATGGTGATATCAGCGTCTATGATTCGTTCAAGTGAAAATATCTTTGATTTATTCACCAAATCTCTGACTACAACTTTCAAAAGATGGTGCACAAGATCGAATGCGAAAATTCAGGATGTTCTCATTAGGAGGAGTTAATATGTGTTAATACTCTTTTTCCCTTACGGATTTTGTTCCACTTGGATTTTCCTTGTAAGGTTTTGTAGCCAGGTAGCCAAAAATGAGTATTATTAGATATGTGTCACTTTTACACCTAACTTATTAATTTTTTACGCTGAGTTTTTCTTGTAAGAAATTAACAAGTCACATTATCTATTAATGAACATCCAAGAGGATTATTATAAATATATTACTCATTGTGGATATTCATTGAATAAGCTTACCATTGGATTAACTTGGGATTGGATGAGCTTGCAATCAAATAAACTCTTAATGTGTATTTATATTATAGTGAATGTCTATGTTAGGGTTAATTTCTCGGTAAATAAAAGAGTAAATCATCGCCGAAATAATAATTATTCTCTTTACCTCTCTTTCTCTACGTTCTTGTCCTTCTTGTTTTATTATTTTATAACACAAAGTAATATTAAAATATAGGTCACTTGAATATAATATTTTATATTTGAACCGTATATATTTGTAAAAAATCCATTAAAATAAAGTATTTTCTGTAAACATAACATCACTAGTATTATAGATAATTATTCACTGCAATATTGAGTGTCTGAAAATTTTCCTGTAGATCATCCAGAGCAGATGTAAGTGGTCAAAATACTAGACTGCAAACAACTAAGTAATGAATAAGTTGGAGAAGTAGATAACCTCTCATCACATGCACCAATTGGCACATTTAGTCGTTTCCTAGTTTAACTTACAGAAGAAATTAGAAACCAGCAACATTGAAAGATTGGACAGAAAGTAAGAGAGACAGAGGAGAAATTAGAACTATTGTCTGCTAGATCTTTGACCTTTGATACTCAGCTTAATTACACTTGCAATGTGGAAACAAAAAGAAACCTACAGATAAAACTGGAGCTAAACTGCATTTCTCTCTTGATATCTACACCTTCTCCGTCATCAAATAAACGAAGGCGAAGAATTTAATAGTCTGATCGGAGGAAAATCTCGTATGTTGTTCCTTTTAATGTCTCGTTCACATCGTCCCAGTTCTTGATATGCTCCCTCAGTGGCCCACTATCTTAACTTGGCTAGTTAGACCATTTGCGGCAATCTTAAAAACTCTAGAACGTCTCCCAGTTTCTGCAAATAATCCAGAAAACATTGAGCAACACAAAGGAACAAGATTTGTGGTTACATTTCTGGATAGAGGAAGGGAAAAAGAATGATTTAGCCCCCTTCAACTATATAGTGTGCACAGACAGTTGGTCATATAAACAAAAACAAGGGATCTCTACTATATAAAATATCTTAATTTTATCATCTGTTTATACTTTGTAGCCAATCATACCTTTGGCGTTAGCAGTTAGTAATTGCTCGACTTCAAGGAGCTCCAACAAGAGTATAATGGGGGTAATTTAAAACCATGATGAAAAATAATGGGGTCTAAAGTCAAGGACGAATATGAGACGGCTTGCTAATGAAAAGGTATGAATGGAACTGAAAGTATAAAAGGAGGTAAAATCAAAATGTTTTGTACAATAGAGAGGTAAATTTGGACTTGTTCCCTATAAAGAAACTAATTAAAAGACCTTGAATTTCTTTGCTTAGGGAAAATTCAACCAAGAGTCATCCATTATGAACAAGAAACTTGACTAGATATATCAGTCCAAATGAAGAATTATTAAAACTTCTTGGCTTTAATACATGCAGTGATTTCATGGCGAAGTGGTTATGGTTTCAAATGTATATTCTTACTGTGTGGTTTTCTGATAAGATCTTCATAATACAAATATGTTCAGTGCTGTTGAAGTACTCCACTGTCTCCTTGGCGGCCACCTCCATTCTCTTTAAATCTGTGACTAATAATGTTGTATTGATTTCTGGTTTATACTTCGCAAGAGCAGAAGCCTAGAGAAATGAGCAAAATGATCAGATTGTATAGTGTTATGCCATAACAGGGAGGGGGATTGAAGGAGTTACCTCCTCAGGTGAATGCACATGAGACTTGTGTGTTCCATTCAAGAGTCTCGCATAACGATCATAGGAATTTGCAAGCACTGAAACCATACGGCGCAGCAGATTCCTTCTAAAAGAAAATATAACGAAACACCTTTGTTGTTGAAGTACTCAACAATTTCCTTATGGTGTTGTATCAGCCCCTGCAGTTGTCAAGACCGTCAGTTAATTTTCCAGAAATAAAACAATTAGACAAAAGCAGCATAGAATTAGTAGTTTCAACTTTCTTTAGTAGCAACCTATGAACCTCGCAGTAAATGAGACTTGGTTTTATCTGCTGAAGACATTGTATATCAAATATTCTGCTACATTATACTCTATGCAAGAAAAGCTGTAAATAAACAGGAGTGTTGAATAATTATAAGAGCTGTTATACAAAGCATGCATTTTCTTGTTATGCCGCACACAGTTGAGTGCTGACAAATACACCAACTGATTTGATGAGATCCAATCTGAAAATACCTTGACTTGATGCACAATCAATGATACCCACCCACAGCTAAAAGATAGCTTGATAAAAAATAAATCCTGAATGGATATCCACCATGATTTTATTATATGCAATACAGTCTAGAAACCTAAAGATTATCAAGCACAACATAAGTCTGATTTCGTGAGCTGACCAATCTAACTCAGCCCAAAAGTTTTTGTTGAACAATCAGTACCCATATGAAAACTTAAAAACATTTATCAAAAGATAACAATTCGATAAAATCCTCTTCAAGCCAGTACAAAGAATTGGTATCTCCCGAAGCGCCAATTCTAGTGCTTTACAAAGGGATATATACCTTATTGTGGAGATGAAAAATCAAAGCCAGCCAATGTTAATCCTTGGCCAATTTTCAAACATTATAAGAGGTTTCATGTAATAACTCATCGTCCAGTGCTTTATTTCAAACAGGGTAGGGCGTTCCAGCCCTTCCCATTTTTCTCAAAAATACTCCAGTTGCGGAGAAGGTGTCCGCCCATTACTGAAAACTAACTGTTTCAAAGGAAAAGAGGTCTCCTTGTCTCAGGAGGGAAGCAGGAGTCCCATTTTGGTGTTTGCATTTTAAGTTGTCTGAAACTATCAAGTCTAATAAAGAAGCATAAAAGGTAAACCACATTCTTCAAGTGTGATTAACCTTGATCACAACTTGATAGGAGCTTCTTTGTAGGAGATATGCAAAACTCCACATAGCAAGGTGCAAAAAGCCGAGCCTTCCCTTTCTCAAGCTGTCAAGCAGTATTTATTGCTTCATCATTTTTTTCTTGATAAGTTAACATCTATTCAGAGGCACCAATCTAAGAAGACTTTGTTCCTTTTGCAAGAGGCGTGATAAAATTTAAACCAAGCAAGAGAGGAGAACAATCAGCTGCCTTATAGTCCAGGCATCACTTTATCAGTCTGAAAATTCATTGCAGTTGGATAACAAAAAAATTCTGACCCTCTTAAGTAGTTGACACAATTTTGAAAAGTTGGAGCACATCATCACCCACATTTTCATCCCTGCCGACAACTCGGCCAAAATTTAAGTTTAAAACGTGGCAGGGAAATCATGTAAAACAACAAAAAGATTTTACCTGATTAAGCATCCACTTGAAGCCAACCGCAGCTGAACAGTGATTCTTGGAAGCACTGGTGAACAAATCCAAATTGTAAACCATGTCCAATGTCCTCAGGATTGAGGAAGCATTTTCTCTCCGCTCTTTGACAGAAGAATTTCACCATTGGAGCTTATATTAATATGATATTTAAAAGTGTCTCAAACCAGCCACTCCCAGACCTCTGCGTTGGCCTGGCAAACAACCGAACAGGATTACAGGCACATTCAGCCCTACAAAGATGGCCAAAGGAGATCAAATGAATAAATAGACAAATTTGCAGAAGACTGAAGATTAATAAAGCAAAGCTAAATAACTCGAATACCTACCTGCTAAAGGTTTTTGGTTTAGGATAATGCAAGTACGGAATCTGGGATAGGTCAGTGTCATATTCATGGCAAGGCCTTTCTGGGAAATTCAATGTCCAAGAGTTTTCTTGTTGTGTCAGTGTTAGTTTGTTTAAGACTGGTTGAACAGATATAAACACCACAGACCATTGCAAACACTACAACTATCATCCTTAACAATGCAGGAGATTTCTTGGGAGGTTTTATGATGAGAGCATCCTGGCATTCAAATAAAAGACACCTGTCAATGAACTAGGTGGAAAGTTAAGAATGCAACACAAATTGACCTCAAATAACAGCCTCTTGGGCAACTAAACCCAAGGCTTGAGCAACCACTAATTGACTATAAAAACAGAAAAACCAGCATAAACAAGGAAACTGTTTTGAACAACCACCAGTTATTTTTTATGTAAGGCATTAGCTGAGCATAGACTAATAAAACCATCAAAGAAAACATAAAAGTTTTCACCAGCAATACTTTTCAGATTTAAAAATAGACTCAACCTACTGGTTTCCAGCGATACATGGTTCATATTCTCAGAGTAATGACAAATGGAAGATGAAAGTTAGTTTCTTTCAGAGCTTAATCAATACTCTAGTAAGTATTTTAGCTGAAGAATTGCTTTTCACAGCAAATCCATGAAGAAACAGGTAAAGAAACTGAAAATTTCTCTTCCACTCTGTTTAATACCTGACCCAAAAAATGAAACCCCAGAACCAAAACCAAACAAAAAATAGCTGCACAAATGACTGCCTCTAAAATGTATTTTCACACTAAAAAAAAAATCAAAACCCAGATCACAGAGTACAAAATACAGTGAAAATTTATCATGGAAACCACCAGCCCAACCTAAATTTACATTCTGGCAAAAACCCAGTATCCTAGAAACCAATTAGATGAAGAGGAGGAGAGTCCAGCTTCAACAAGATTGTAAACTCACCAAGAAGAAATTTTTGGCTGGATCACAATATACTCAAAATAAAGCAAAGAACCATCAAAGAAGAACTTGAAGGGCTAAAATAAAAAATTTAAAAAAGCAGACCTTGGTAAAGGAAACATATTTCTTCAGCCATTATAGATGAGCAATAAATCAAAAGGTCTTGCAGAATCCTCAAATTCTTGCACTAATTAAAGATTCTTCATCCCTTATCAACTCTGCCAGACAGACCCCTTCAAAGAAATGTTGAAAATGGAAAGACAGAAGAAGGAAGGGGAGAAACAGGTGGAATCTATTGAATTGGTAGTAGCACAAGTTGTCCCTGCTAGTCTCTTTCAATTCCAGATTTTGCAGAAGGAGAAATAGTGGAATTCTGAGGGACCTATAAGGAGCTTTGTTTTTTGACAACAAGTGTTTGGGAATATGAGCTTGTCGTCTTACTTTGCCGTAATCCAAGCCAAGTCCTCTATTTTAAATACCAGACATTCGATTTCATCACTGTCTGTCTGTCACCCTTTTTCTTTTCCTTCCTTTTTAACTGCAGGGAGAATTGGGGGTTAGCAGTGGCAACACTCGAAATTTAAAATTTGTAAATTTTGCCATTTTTCCAAAAATAATAAAACAGTAAAAATAATAAAAGTGATTGAAATTATCACTAAAGTACTATACTAAAATATTTTTACTGAAAATTAGTAATTTAACTGAAAACAAATCAACACTCGTCATTTATTTCTTTTTCTTTTAACTGCTTTGAACTAAATCGTACCATGAATCGTTGGCTCATTCTGTAACATGGTTTTCTTCTTCTTTTTTCCTTTTGGTCTTGTGCAGAATAAAACATCTAATGACCTTGTTTCGTTTGAAGTATTTTAATTTGAATAATGATAAAAATTTATAGCAAGTATTTGTAAGAATCGTTCTTTCGTTATAACATTTCATAAATTATAACTTGAGATATGATTTTTATTTTACTGATCGTATTTGTGAAAATTTGTAGGGCATTCAAAGAGAAATTATTATTTGTCATGTTTTAAAAATAGGTTAAAAATGATATTAATTAGAAATAATTTTAAAAAATGGTTAACTCACAGATCTTGTAAGATTAATGAGACTCTTCATATTGTGTGGTTTTTAAAAGATGATGAAAGCGATAAAAATATTAAAAGTGATTCAGTTACCACGATGGTGAAAGCAAATTTCTTAACAAATTTCAATAGATTTTTATAGTGTCTTCAAATTAATATACGATAGTAATTCATTTTACAATCAAATATGTAGGTGTATAGCGAGATCTAATGCATATATTGATTTTTACTTATTTAGTGAACCCCATGCAATATATTTGAACATTCTAAGGTTCAAGTCAATTATACTAATTATTTTATAGATACTTATTTTCTTCGATTTCTAAATATAAATAATTTTATTCACATATTGAATAAAAAACTATCAATATATTTTAATTAAAATTTAAAACCTCTTCCTCTTCTCCCACCTTATATTGGTACTATTATTTGGACAAGTCAATTTAGTCTAAGTTGGAAAATAGTGAGTGGAACAAGAAAAACAATTGTAAACATTATATCATACATGAATTTCACTTTGAAAGAAATTGTGAATTTCAAATAGAAAAAGAAAATTCAGACATACATGACTGAAATACATATTAAAATTAACTAATTATCTTAAATTCAAAAAAGATAAAAAAATTAAAAATATTTTTATTTCATAAATATAATTTGTCATAATTAAAAAAATTAAAAATATTTTTATTATTTTCAAATCTCATTATAAAATCACACTAAATATGTTGTTATTATATTTTAAACTCATAATTCATAGTGAAACTAGTATTTTCCGAACACTAAATTAGTGATTCATGTCAACATCTTTTAAACCAAAAGATTTTAAATTTTAATCCAAATCATAAGAGGTAGAAATTAACAATTATATGAGATTTCCATTCAAGCTGCTTTTTTTCCCCCAAAAAAATAAACACATTCCCACTTACCTTTAAGTGAGAAAAATAGGTAATTAAAAACTAATGTGCTAATTTAAATAAGGTAATAATGTGTATATAATCTAATAAGTAAAAATTAAATAGATAAATAATTTGTTTAATGGCATCACAGGGGAACAGTATAAAACTAAATTTAGTGGCACATAGGATTGTTGTAGTCATTTTCTTCTTTTTTTCTTCTTTTTTTTAAGTTCTTAAGATGTTAGCAAGAAATGAGGACAAAATAGTGATAGATAAATTCTGTAGCTAAAAAGCAGAATTTATCACTAATTCTATGTAGTGATAAATTACTAAAAGGAATTTATTAGCTATAAATAATTAGTAATGGATTAGGACAAAACTCATAACTAGTTTTTATTTTATTTGCTGATGTCTGGTAATAAAATTTGCGTGTTGCGCTAAATTAAAATAATTAATAATAGATTATGTAAATAAAAAAGAAATAGAAAATAGTTCAACGAGAAAGATTAGTGCGTAAAAGAACTTTTAGAAAAAAGGTTTTACAACTTTTTGAAACATAGAGACGGAGTTTCAATTATTAGTTAAGACTTAATAGTGAAGAATTTAAAAAGCAATTAGTTATCTCTCTTTTAATTATTAGACATATTAAAAATAGTTATTTTTAAAAATTTAAATAATAATAATTTTTTTTTAATACTTAAAGTCATTTAAAATATGAAAAAAATTATCATATATATTTATAAAAATTAATATAATTATATTAATTAAATTATTATTATAATTAATTTTTAATAAATATATAAATTTTATCTCAATAATTAAAATGGAACAGGAGAGTACCGGATAGAGTCTAAAAGCACGAGAGCCCGGGAGATCTCAAAAATTAATTAATTAAAGACAAAAGGAGAAATGAGAAAATAAGGATAAGATTGGTTGGATTTGAATCTAATTTAATTACCTTATATGTGAACTAAAAGTGGTTCGATTTGCATCAAATTAATGAGCTTATTTGTGACCTAAATTGGATTTTCATCTGATTTAATTACCTTATTCACAATTTAAAAATATTTTTAATTTTTTTAAATATACAATTTGAAGTTTTTAAGTTTTTAAATTTCTGAATTTTAAATTTCTTGCTTTTTTTAATTTCATATTTTTAATTTTCATTGAATATCTTGAAAAGATGTAATTCTTTAGTATTTTCTTGGTCATATAAAACTCTCTTAATTTAAATAAGGATAAAATTGGAACATCATTAATATCTTCTTGATTATGTAAACACCACTTATTTTGAAACAAAATCAAATTGCTAAAACACCACTTATTTTGAAACGGAGAAAATAAGTAGATTCTCTATTTTAAATGGCTTTTATGGGACTCGCATCGGTGTGGGAAACTTGCAAAACGCTTTTAGACTCACGTGTGAGGCTTAGTTACATGGAACTTACCTCCAAGCGCTCCTTTGTGTGCCTAAACACACCTAACGCTCGGTGCTCGGGGTGGCTTAATAGTTCTTGCAGAATTATGGGTCAAGATCTCTTAATTAGTTAGCATTGTTATCCCTGAATTTCTTAACAAGGAATAATAAAAGTTCGATTCATCTATAAAAACACTGAAGATTGAAATAACTTAAATAATGAGTCATAGTATTTCATAATTATTAATTGAGATTTGAGAATATCGCATAGATGAATACCATTTGAATAATAACAACAACGTAGTCGATTGTAATCCCATAAGTGAAGTGCAGAGGTGGTGTATGCGGAGTCTTACTCCGCCTAGTGAAGGTAGAGCGGATGTCTCGCCTAGCAAACTCTCGGCTCAAGTAAAACATAAATATAACCACTAAAAAAAGAAAATATAGTAGTAAAGGAGTCATGTAGAAAATAGAGGAGAAAAGAACAATAATGACAACGGATAATAATCGTAATGGAAACAAAGAAAATAATTTGTAATAATAAAATCAAAGAATAAGATAGGAGGAGAATGATAACAATCTTGATAAAAAAAATTACACAATGCTCGACTATCTTGTACCTACTAACCTTCTACCCTAATCCTTGACATCTATATCTTCTTATATATTTAGGGTCATATCCTAGGTAAGCTACAGATATGGCATGTCATGTCTAATCATCTCTCCCCCAATATTTCTTTGGTTAAGCTCTACTTACTCCCTCGGACACAAATGATCAGCCATCTCCATGCCTCTTCCATGGGACATACGTACTTCTCATCCTTACATGCCCAAACCATCTTAGTATAGCTTCCGCATCTTGTTCACAGGCCACTCTCATCTTATCCACCATGGAGCCACTCTTACCTTATCCCAAATGTGCTGTTTCTAATCCTCTATCTCCTAGTATGTCCATATATTCAACTCAATATCCTCATATTTGCTACTCTTATCTTTTGGACTTCTGAGTTCTTAGGACAACACGCTCACATATAACATTTGTGGTCTATGTAGCTTTATAAAAATTATTTTTAAGTCTTGGTGGTATATTCTTATTCATAAGACGCAAATGACAACTTTGCGTTTCATCGTCTGCTCCAATATATTGTGTAATATTCTAGTTGATCTCTATTATTTTTCTTGAATTCTGAGACCCAAGACACATGAAATTCCTCTCTTGGAGATGACTTTTGTTTCAATCCTCACTTTTACATGTCTCATAGGTTACATCACTTGAATTTTTACTTCAAGTACTTTGTCTTAGTCTTTCTCAACATCAACCCTTTAGACTCCAGGAGTATGTCTACAAACCTTCAACCTATCCTTAACTCTACCAAATTATTTCGTAGATCAATATTATGTCATTTATAAAAAGACATACACTATGGTACCTCCTCTTTGATTCATCCATCCTCAAGGCATATAAAAACAAATTAAGAGTTCATTCTTGGTGCAACCTCATCATGGCTTAGAAAGTGCTCTGGGTTTTCTCCCATGATATCACTAGATCTTGGTTCCATGATACATATTCTTAATCGTCTTAATATAAAAGGCTGCTGGTACATCGAAGTTTATACTTGCCCTTACAGTATGATCTTTATGTCTTAATTAATTCTATGTCTTCTCAAAATTATTAAACTTTTATTATTTATTGGTTTAAGAAAGCAATTTTTATATTTATTCATGAAAGAGTAAGACTTTAAATTATAGTATTGATAATATTTATTGATTATTTACTTTTAGGGAGGTAATATGTGTAATTTGATAAATAAAAAAAATAATTAAAAAATTGTGGTTTTTCAATTGTTTGGGAGTTGAAGATATAGTTTTGATTTGCATCTCATGATGATAACTTTAACACTATTGCATTTTTATACTTGTAAAAATAGGCTAGATATTTTATATTCTATGAGTTTTTAATTTTTTTTAAATGTATTATAGTGAGTTATAAATGTATTTGTATTATAGTGAATGCATAAAGGTATTTGTATTGTAGTGGATACGTGTGTTTATATTATAGTGAAGAAATCTGTCTTTTGGAGAAAATTTAGGAGGAATTATCCCTATAGAATTAGGGGTTCTCCTTTATTGTATTTCATCCCATCAAGAGAAATAAGAACTACTCCCCTTCTCTCTTTCTCTACATATTCTTGTTCTTTCTTTATTATCTCATAATACATTATTAGCCGCAGTCTGCGCCTTGAGTACTCACTTTGAAAAGATCGAGGTAAGAAAATTTAAAAAAATCGAAAGATGTATTTAACCATAGGAATGATATTCCTTTAGTAATACTGTTTCTCTACAACTCTACCATCTCAAAATTTGAAGGCCAATTTTTATTTTTCTCTTTCTTTTAATATGGCTAACCTTACGAGGCTGTGTTCCGTTGCTCTTTAAGTTCGGACAAGAAGCACCTTTCATGGGTGTTGGATGCGAAATCTATATAGATGCAATGGGTCTTGGAGACACCATTAAGAATGAACACAAAGCATCAAACCAATATCATGCTAAGACTATGATATTCTTGCGTCATCATGTTAGTGAAAAAAGTCGAAAAGTGAATATCTCATGATTAAGGATCCACTTGTTTTGTGTAATAGCCTAAAGAAGGTATGACCACATGAAAATGGTCATCCACCCAAAGGCACGATATGACTTGATCCATCAAGACTATAAATTTGTTAATGAGTACAACTCTTCAACATTCAAAATTGTTTCTAAGTAGAAACTATGTGGAGAAACTATTAATGATGTTGATATGATGGAATATATGGTAGTACACAAAATTAATTGAGAGCTCTGGAAAAGCTAATGTGTTACTAGTAAGTCTCACAAGGAAACTTATAAGTTTCAAAGATATTGAAAAAAAATTGAGACTATAAATTATGGGAAGATCTAATATCTTCATATTACTACAATTGAAGCGGGTTATAAATATTTATGTAAAAGATTACCCGCGTTTTTTTATTTATAGTACATAAATAAGTATGATAACAAAATCACATACGAAAGTAACTTAGAAGTTTGCGAAATAAAGATAAGTTGGCATGCTTAGGTTGTATTCAGGATTCAAGTGTGAAGCAAAATTAATTGAAAATTCACGTAGTTATATATTGAAGAAATAAAAGTTAATAAAAAAGTTCTTTGTGTTGCTTGTTCTCATGATAGAATAATCACTATATTATAGCTAAGATTAGATTAATTTCTGAAATTTTGAAACTTATAAAAGGTGAATATGGGTTGGTTCACTATTTATGTGAACCTAGATGCATCTATGGTGTGGTCACATATGCTTTGATATCAATTTGAAATTGGTTCTTGCAAGGTTGTTTACTCTAATTATTAATTAAGGCACGGTTCCAAATTATAAAATCATATTGATAATGTTGGTTTCATATTCTAAATTGGTTTAGCAAAAATTCTACGCCTCCAATTATAGTTAAACTATAGCTTATGAGAACAAAACTCCCAAATAAAATTTTGATATGATATATGTTTATTTAACATGTAGCAACACTTGAATGCATCAAGCCAAACAAGATTCCCATCCACCGATTGGTTGAGGTGGGAACCAAATAATTCCATCAAAAAATTTGAATGTGCGGTATATGATTCAATTTCTTCACCACAACGCACAATGGGTCCCCAAATGAGTTGGGGGGGAGTAAATGTTAGTTTTTCTAACATTAGAGGGAGAAGTGATTAGCAACTGAAAATTGAGTGTGGGATGAATTATCTAGATCCTCGGGAAAAAAATATTAACTTAAAGTTCAAGAGATACTTCACTTGCAAATATTGCAAATCAATTGCGGACTATATTTCGCGACCCTATTTTATAATTCAATTGCAAAATTCTCCAATGAAGGTCCTTGAAGGACGGAAGTGCATGGGGCTGAGCAGGCGTGTTAGACGAAAGCGGTTCCAAATAGAGGCATATACGAAGAGGCAAATAATTAAGATAGTCATAATGATGAGGCAAGTCTTTAAAAAACACCACGACATAACACTTCATAAAACCTTGGCAAAGTTGAATTACTGAAAATGATAAAAAATAAAGAGATCTCGATAAGTTATGGCGCATTGGGCCGATATCAAAATGATGGAATCGACGATACCACCTTTGATATAATGTAGCACTCAATATTATATATTGGCGAGGATCTTGAATTCAAATCTGTCAAACAGTATGGACAAATAAATGATTGGCCAAAAAAATGATGCAATTCAAGTATAATTCAGTGGGTATAAATGGATTCTTGTGGCATAAATATTTTTTTCCAAATTGACATTATTATATGGAGAGGTCCTTCTATGGTGGATGCAATTATTTTGAGGTTATTCATAAGTACGAAAATATATGCGTATAATGAAATTATTTTCGTGTCTAGATAGATTGAAGGATATGAAAATCCTCGAAATATTTAAAAGGGAGAGAAAATTCTTGGTCCTGAAATACCATATCGTAGTGAAATTGGTGCACTAATGTATCTTGCTAACACTATAAGACATGATATAGCCTTTTCGGTTAGTTTGTTAGCAAAATATAGTACTAGTCCTACTAGGAGACATTGGAATGGGATCAAACACATATACGGTATCTAAAAGGGACTAGGTATAGCTTATATTATTCTAACAATTGCGATCCGTCTTGTTGGTTATGCGTGTTGGAGTATTTATCGAAGCCGCACAAAGCTCGATCTCAAGCGCTACGTGTTCATGTGGAGGCACACATATCTTGGAGATCATTCTAAACGAGTCTCTTGTAGCCACTTCATCGAATCATGCTTGAGATAATAGCTATTCATGAAACAAGAGAATGTGTGGTTGAGGTCCATGATATATCTCATTAGATAAAAATGTGATTTGAAATGTGACAAAGTACCACGATTTATATGAAGATAATGCGGCATGCGTAGCAAAACTAAAGGGAGGATTCATAAAGGAGATAGAGACGAAGCATATTTCACCAAAGCTTTTCTACACACGTGAACTCCCAAAGAATGGTGATATCGATGTGCAATAGATTCGTCCAAGTGATAATGTGGCTGATTTATTCACCAAATTCTCAGATTCTCGAGGCCAAGTCATTTATTATGCCAAGTTCTCTAAATGTGAATTTTGAATTTGAATTAGTATTTTTGGGGCATATCGTGTCGGGAATCTTGATACGTAGGTAGATACACGAGAAAATAGAAGCGGTGAAAACATGGCCCGATCCTGCCACTCCAGTCGAGGTACACGGTTTCCCCAGGATTAGTAGGGTACTGCGGGAGGTTTGTTGAAGGATTTTCACGCAGCCGGCACCTACGACTAAACTAACCGAAGGCGGCAAAATTTCGGTGGTGAGGCATGTGAGCGACTTCCGGGAATTGAAAGACAGGTTAACATCGGCTCCAGTGTTAGCATTGCGGAAAGGTACAAAAGGTTATGCGGTTGTGTGACGCTTTGGGTGTTGGGTTATGATGTGTGTTGATGTGACATGGTAAAGTAAGTGCTTATGCTTCAGGACAGCTAAGGAAATATGAAAAGAACTATCCTACCCATGACACAGGGTGGCATGAGTGATTCACGCCTTAAAGATAGAGACATTACTTGTATGGCGTCGTGAATATTTTCAAGCGATCATAGAGCCTACATATATCTTCACCGAAGAGTTGAATTTGCGGCGTGATGATTGAGTTAGAATTGTTTACAAACTATGATGTGAATATTTTATCACCCACGGGGAGAGCTAATGTGGTGGCGAGACGCTCTCTTAGCGCGTAAATCTCTATGGTAAATCCCGGCACACTTATAGCTGACGTGGGAATTAGCTCCAAGTACTGTCCAGTTAGCCCGATTGGTCGTTCGTGTAAGCGAGAAGCAGGAGGACAATAGAGGTAATCCAGAATACTACGGTGTCATCTTTAGTTGTGGAAGTAAAGGAACGGTGTGAAGATCCTAGCTTGGTTCGGATTAGAAACGAGTTCGGCAAGGAGGTGACGAGTTTTCGAACCAGATGATGGGGTATTGCGATATAAAGATCGCCTTTTGTGTTCCGAGATGTTATAGGGCTTGGCCAGGCGGATTATAGGCGACACGTATACTGTTATTCTCTCCACCCGGGTTCGACGAAAATGTACCACGATATAAAGAAATCTTGGTGGCGGGAATGAAAGAAGGGGATAGCACAATTCGTAGCTCAATGTCGCAATTGCCAACAGGTAAAAATTTGAACATGAAGCAGGCGGGCCCGACTCAAGATATAGTTGTGCCTCTATGAAAATGGGAAGTAGTAAATATGAGTTTTGTAGCGGGATTACCCAGCGCCGGGCGTAGATATGATTTGATACGTGTGATTGTTGACGTTGGCAAAATCGGCTCATTTTCTACCGGTAAGGGCTACCTTTTAACCGAAGTTATGTTGGTTTGTATATCGGAGAAATAGTCGAGGTTGCATGGTGTTCCGGTGTCCATTATCTCCCAGATAGAGGCGCCGGTTCTGACTAAATTGAAATCATTTGGAGAGGCTTGGGGACGCGGGTTAGCAGGCACGGCTTTCATCCTGGGAACGGATAGGCGGGCGAACACACCATTCAAACGCTCGAGGATATCGCGAGCATGTGTGTTAGTTCGGAGTATACGAGATGAACATTTACCACTCATTGAGTTCACCAATAATAACAATTATCATTGATTATTTGAGATGGCGCCTTATGAGGTATTATATGGGCGAAAGTGCGGATCTCAGTTGGTTGGTTTGAGGTAGAATCGGCATTGATTAGGCCATATATCATTCATTAGTCGAGGAGGAAAAGTAAGTGTTACACCCGTGAATTCCACACATGTAGATGGCACCATTGCGTGTTGGTTAAACTAATTTGAAAAGTCATACATGCTAGAAAGGAGCCAGGGCGTCCCGGACCGGAGCACAATCGAACCATCGCGGAAGGAAGCGGGGCGAGCCCCTCCGCGATGCGGCGTGTCACGGAGCGAGGCCACCACGCCAGCTGCGTGCTGCATTGGGACTGTCCGAGGCCCAAGTATATAAGCCCACCCGGTTTTAATTATTTAAAAATCATTTGATAATTTCCGAACGCGAGAGAACGAGAGAGGACGAAGAGTAATATAAATTATGCGTTCGATTCTTATTTATCAAAGGTAGTCCAAATCCAAATTAACCTCGAATACCAAGGTATTTAGCGGTAGGGGGAGCCTTGCAGTTTTGTTGCGAGTACCGGCCGACAAATCATCGGGTTGCCGGACTAAGGTAGTAGAATTACTCAAACTAGTGTTAATGTGCTCCTAGACTTAAAGTGAATACTTCTCCCTTGGACAGAAAAATAACAAATTTTTACCGTCTTTCGATAAGACTAAGTTTAGGCTATAAATATATCGAAAGCGACGTTGTCTTTGAGAATAGTGATGTATTTAGTACTAATTGACGTGTATGAATGCGGTTGGGAGAAATAGTTAGATGCTTGGCCAGGGCTTCGTTCGACGGTCGGATAACTCGAGGTTAAGGTATGTAAAGCCAGGTTTCTTGACGAGTTAGAAGTTTTATCCTTGTAAATCATAGTAAACTTCGTAATTGAGTTTCGGAGTTGAATGTTGAGTATTGGTAAGTTGATGCATCTGGTTTGCGTTATTGTATCGTATTCGATTAGAAAGTTAGTAAAGCATGGGCGAATGGCGAGTTAGCATTCAGTCCAGTGCTTGAGTATGCTTGATTACTTAAGCATGTTTTAAATAAAGAATCTGAGATATTCGAGAATAAGGTAAGCAAAGTAAAATCGAGATAGACAGACGGTATTTTGGCTACAGATTAGCCATTCGGGCAGACGATATCTTGGCTAGAGATTAGTCATTGAGCCCGGATGAGATCTTGGAGTACGGATTAGCCATTCGGGCGGATGGTATCTTGGCTGATTAGTCATACGGTTAGATAAGATTACGAATCGGTATAAAATAGTATAAGGAACCAGATAAACGGCCAGAAAGAGATCGGAGTAAATGTAGGAATTCGGATATTATTTTTAGATTAACATGCTTACTATATATATGTGTGTGCTAATTGTTTGTTGAGACTTGATGTTGTCACGAGGCATCTTATTGGCGTCCTCACCGCCCCTGGGTTGGTAATTGATGTGGGCGGGTGGGTTTTACGTCACTCAGAAGTGGCGTACGAGTCCCAGGTTTGGACGAAATGGGATGAAGCTTTCCCATGCTCGAAATTTGTCCAGCATTACGGTACAAACAACCTGTTGAGCGCAAGCGCCCGAAACAGTCTGATTTCGATTCACAGTCACAGTATAGGAGTCCTCCGGACTCGGACCACGGTTAATTATATCGAAGGCTATGGCCTGAGCCAAAGGCCCAGGGGCGGCGAGAGTGCTCCTAGTTAACGAATTGAGTGGAGTGACTTATTTTTGAGTGGTTTTTGGCCGGGTAGGGGTATTAGATTGTTTGCTTGTTTGGCGCCATGAACATGGGGTTCGTATTGGCTCTTGCTTGCTAATTGTATATCTATTTATATTATGCCTAGTTAATAGGCAGTAGTCAAATGCAGGTACGCTCTACCTTGCTCGGTCTGGCTTTGATTCGGTTCATATCAGTTTCTTGAGTTGATTATCTCACGCTATAAAATTGCTAGTGATGTTATCTATATTCGGTTGTATTAGTTGTTTCGGTGCTGCGCCTCATTACCCAGTGATGCGCGCCCGATGAAGTATTGCGTGCTTTTGCACACGGTACTCATGGCGAGGGCGATCACTCGTGATTCCAGCCCATTGCAGTCATCAGCTCACAGTCATCAGGAGCACGATTTCCCAGTGTAGCTCTTTTCCTTTTGTTATGCAGCATGGGTAGGTCGGGGCCTGTCCGTCATTTTTATCATTACTCCACAGGAACTGCAGATTGTATGTATTTATCTCCTGTGAGCCGTCGTGTAGTAGGTCTGTTTGTTATAGTAGTTTAGCATTTACATTTTATGTTAGCCGTGTGGGAGCCATGTTTGATATTAGTAGTGACCTTTAGGTCACGTAGTAGTAATCTCTATGTTGAGTTCGAGATGACTAGGCGGCATGGTGGCATATTCGGCCATGGGATTCCTTGTTGTGAGTATGTTTACAGTTGGAAATTTCATTTTACGAGGCATAGGTGGCTATAGACGATCGGTCGGAAATTTGTGTTTACAAGCCGTTATATAGCCGCTGTTCCCGAATCGGTAGCCAAGAGTTACCAGGCACCGGACGTGTCTAGGCTCACTTAGGTTGCTTGATCTAGGTCCCTCTTGGGAGCACTAGGTGCCCGGTCATACCCCCTAAGGCGGGGCGTGACATAAAGCTTATTAGAGAACGCTTTCTTGTGCTCGAACCGCGAAATCTTATCTTGACATGCGGGTGCGAAACAGTTTAATGTGGGTGATTGGGTGTTTAGAAGTTTCGTAGATGAAGGGAGTAATGGTTGGCGAAAGGCAAGCTCGGCCAGAGATTTGTTGGGCCTTATCAGTTCTTGAAGAATAGGCCAAGTGGCATGAGTTAGACTTACCTCACAAGTTAAAATCTGTTCACCCGAGTTTTCCATGTATCAATGCTGAGAAAAGTGCATAGGAGATCCCTCCAAATTTGTCCCCGATCCAAGATGTTCGATTCTGAGAGGAGTTGGCCTGAAGAAGTTCCGTGATTATACTAGACCGCGAATCAGTAGATTAAGAACTAAAGATATTGCTTACATCCAAGTGTTATGGCGTAACGAGGCAGAGGAAATGACTTGGAAGCGAAGAAGATATGAAAGCCCGGATATCCTCGGTTATTTCGAACTTAGTCGGCCAGTATGTTGATATTGTTGTTTTATGAGTTGCTTTATATTCATGTGTATAAGTGAGATGTTGACTTCGGTTTATTATGAAATGAATGCTATAGTATTATATGAAATGCATATTGGACTTTTTGTGTTTCGACATTTTGAAATAGTCATATTACGGGGAAAACTTCTGCAAAATTTTCGAACAAGTTAAAATTTCTATAAACATAAGTTAACATTCGAGGACGAATGTTCTTAAGCGAGGAAGGATATTACACCCCCGTAAGTCTTGACATTTAGTTGGCCTATTTGCATGTTGGTTAAGAGTTTTAGAATGTCATACGTGCGAAAGAGACCCGAGGAGAGACCGAGACAAGCGCCATCGGAGCGTCGCAAGGCAAATCGACTTATAAATCGCATTCGACAAATGCGACTTAAAAATTTAGTATATAAGGCTCCCACTTCGTTTCAAATCATTTTCCCTTTATATAATTTTCGATGAAACAGAAACATTCAGGAATGAAGGGTTTGATTAAATTTCCTTAGAGTTTATGCGTCAAACGATCGAACTCGAATTAACTTGGGTAGCGAAGTATAAAGTATAGGAGCATTCTTTGCGGAGTTAGTTTCACGAAATTCGACCGGCAAATCGTCGTCACTTGTTGAGCTAAGGTAAGTGGAATTGCTCCAAACTAGTGTTAATATACTCTCAGCATTAAAGCTGAGTATTTCTTCCTTCTAGACCCCAGAAATGCGAGTTTTCGGTGGATTTGCACCAAGTAAGTCGAAGAATAGGCAGTAAGTATAGCCATAATATGGTTTCTTTCCAAAATAATAGTAGAATTAATTCTTTCTTTCGTGAATATGAATAGTTGAGAGAAATAGTTGGAATACTAGTAGAACTCACATGGAGTTAATCGGAAAAGTCGGCAATTGAGGTATGTAAAGCCGTTTTCTTCGGCAAGCTAGTAGTTCCGGTATAGCAAATAGTACGAACTCCGGTAGAGCGTTTCGGAATCAAGTATAGTTATTTGATGCGAATTTAGTAAGCAATTTTAGAGATTTGTACGGTGTTCGGCATGAGAATGTTAAAATAATATCAATCCCAGAATATTCGAAATATTATTTGGTCGGTATATCCAGTGTCGAGATTCAATATATTTCGGTATGATTGAACGAGAATACGAGAATATAAATATTATTATCGAGATTTAGTATATATATTACATGCGGTTATTGCTCTGTGGAGACATGATTGTTGTGTGGGCACCCTTAGAAGCTTCCTTGTACCCGGGGTTAATAGGCTGGTAATGGAGCTGCTTAGCTAGAGGTGAGATACGTCGCTCTACGGAGTGGTATGTCGTCGCCGGCGGGCGAAGATGGATGCGAGATTCCCCATAGCGAGGTGATCGGCACTATACCACACCGCATCGAGCACTTGAGCCGGGTGCGGATTACGGTTTTAGATTACAAATTTCAGATTTCGGATTTGAGTCCTCAGGACCGAATACGGTATAGTTAGGGACGAGCGAGCCCAAGTTGCATACCCAGTGGTGGATGCTCATAGTTACTAGGTGGATGGTAAGACTTGGGTAGGTATATAGATTGTGTGTTGGTTGGTACCTTCTACGACATGAAATTTGGTCGTTCTTGTATGCTATGTTGTGTTGATTATTAATAGATGATAGAAAGTAGACCGCCATGTAATTTGGTATGACTCGGCTCTGCGGTAAAAGTTAAGCTCTTTTCGGCCCGAGTCTCCTATTACTTGATGTCTATCGAGTATTATTGTTTGCTTTCGGTTATTTTGGTTATTGCTTTGCATACTCGAATTACCGGTGGTAACGACGCCCATTAGGTCTTTGCATTGCACTGCGGTACTCATAGACGGAAGCGGTCCTCGTAGTTTCCAGCCCGGCGATACAAAGTCAACTCGTAAATGGGAGCTTGACATTCAAAGGTTTACTTCCTTTTGTTTGTATAGTATGGGTGGCCAGGAGCCTGTTCGACCATCTTATTATTCTTAGAGGCTTACGGTGTATATTCCCTTTGTTGTATAGTATGCCGGTCGTGTGGGGTCGTGTGTATGTTTTTAGTTTGCATGATGATGGTCGTGTAGGACCTTGTTTAGTTAATCGATTGGTGACCTTGTGGGTCACACCGTCAGTTTTAGCACTTGATTCTACTTTTCGGTGATAACTAGTCAGCATGGTGGCCTTGTCGGCCCGCATAGGTTCCCTTATGTTCAATTGTTATGGGTATTCATTATATTCCAACAGGTGGCTATAGGCCTTGTCGGTCGGAGAAATTTGTATTTACAAGTCCTTGTGCCGTTGTTTTCATAAATCAAAATTAAGAGTCGACTGACACCGGGAAGTGTAGGCTCAGTAGTCAACTTGAGTCGAGTCTAGTAGAGCACGGTCGCGGTCATTACCTCGGCGGGCATGAAGCCGAGTAGATATTAATACATAAAATTTTGAGAAAATTTATGTATTATTTTATGTAGGAATTAGTTATGCAGATTTAGTTATTTATGTATTACTTATTCCAACTTTTTCCTCATAACTTATACATATATTAGTTGTGCAAGTTTCTAAATTACCAAAAAAAAAGACCAAATGCGCAGTAATCTTATACATGAATAACTTACCTCATAACCAGCTACCAAACATGATATTATTTATGCAAAATTCATCTTACATAGCTCATATCTAAGCCAAGTAATAACCCCTTATTTTATATTCTTATTTTTTTCACGATTGTTAATTTCATTTGTTATGACTGATTACCTATATATATAGTTATCTTTTTGATGCGTTGATAATATAAAAATTCTCATATATTATCACTTCAATTAGAAGTTAAACTAGAATAGTACAACATAGTTTCTTTAAGACGATTTATTTAGCTTATTTAATTTTCTTAGATATTATAGGAATGGACTATGTAACCCACCTTAGATAGTTGAACTAACTAGTGAAGATATTAACTCAATATTAACTCCAATTTAGTTAGTTGAACTAATGAAGATATGACTTGCACGGTAACTTAGAGATGATGATGATTGATACGTAAGAATTCAAATTAATTAAATTATAATTTGTTTGGTCAAGTTTTGGGGTGATTAAAAGTTTTTTTAAACAAAAAAGTCAAAAATTAAGAAAAATAGAAAGAATTTATTGGGTTTTATGTACTTTGAGCAATTGGAAATCTTGATATATTAACTTCTACACAATATTTTATATTATCATGTCACTTAAAAAATAATCACAAATAATAATTTATAAAAAGAGCTATTACTGACTTAAAAAATAAAACAAATTATATATTATACAAGTTGAAATCATACTGATAATGTAAAAATATCTTATGGTATCAAAATATATAAGTTAAGTCTTTCAAATATTTATAATAGTTGTTATCAAGTCATTTAACTAATTCATAGTTCGATTTCGATCGTTTAGTTAAAATTAAATTAAATTAGTTTAATAAATTTTAAAATTATTAAAATTATGTCAAATCAAATATAATATATATTTTAATTGTTATTAGTTTGATTCGATTTGATTTGATTATTTAATTTTTAACCATACATAAAGATATACTCTTCTAGTCTTTTTTGATTTTTATATCTTAACATTACACAAACAAATATAATAATAAAAATTTTAGGTAAATGTAACATCATTTCATTAAAAATATATTAAACAAGTCAAATATATTTAACCATCCAATGTCTTGATTATAATTAGAGATTTTCAATGTGAATGCATTGAATATAAGATAATTTTATTGTAGGTTAGAATATTACAAAGCTAAAGATTCTTGAAACTTTATCTTCCTTATGATGCAAGAAAGATTGACTAATCCTTGTATAATATGTAATTAAAATTTGTGAATTTTGCTTATTAAATTTGATCTATTTAAAGCTATAGATAGTTAGAGCGCGAGAATAAACATGCAAATGAAATTTGCATTGATTCAAAAAAAAATTACAAACATCACCAATACAAATAAATCAAATCTACTTAAACATAAACTAGACATGTTTCACTTAAGAATTGATACCACAATTACAAACCAACATTAAAAAAGAATTGATGAAAAAATATATAGATATTTTTAAAATTATAATTTTAATAAATTGTGCATATTTATCATTTATGGTATATATATAATTATAAAAATATTTTTAATTATGATTGTTTTTTATTTTTGAATAATTTTAATTTCTGTATTTTTATTTATTAGTTAACTTTTTATTTAATAAAATATTATTAATTTTTAAAAAATTTAAAAGATATTAATTAATTTACTTTAGTTTTTAACCAAATCATGAATATCCCTTTCAATCATGGCTCTAAATAATCATTTATTTTTGGAGTTTTAGTTGATGGTTTAACTAAAATGATCATAATTGAAGTGGACAAGAGCGTTGAATAAGTTAATCAAAGAGTTGTGATCCTCTCCAACACTGCAATTACGGTTATTAAACATATCTTAATGACGCTAAAATCTTAACATACGTTTAATTAACGTTTTGAAAGCTGGTAATCTGTAATTAACGTACATTTAAGGGGTTGGTACACGTCTATATTATACTAGGTAAGATAAGTAAAAATATTTCATGAATTAAATATTTTTATGAAGAATTATTTTATTTTACATTTATATATAAAATAAATTTTTATCATTTTAATATAAATAATATAATAAAATAATTTTTAAAAAAATTAATTAATACCTCAAATCATAAATATAAAATAAAGTTAATCATAAATTTTATTCTAAATAATTTTTATCTCACCTATTAAACGATTCCTAAATTTAATTAATATGCTTATCTACTTTTCCATTCCATCAGTCAATGGAAAGTTTATCTATATCAACTCTCAATCTTGAAGTTCTCAACCAATTAGGAGTTGACTATCATTTTCTTTTCTTTTACTTTTATTGCTTCTCAACATTTTATGTAGTTACAACCAAGTAAAAAGGAATGAAGGAGCCAGTAATTATTGCTGAACACCTACCTAATTGTACAAAATATAAACAAATTGCAAATTTTTGTTTGCATATAAGTGGAGGCCACATGCAGCTGTCAAACAATACGTATATCAGATTCTTTTAATTAACATCAGAATGTTGTCCACATTATGATAGTTATCTAAATTTATTAACAAACAGGGTTGGGTGAATGAATTATAAGTCACGAAAAACTTTAATTTCAGATAGTACATAAACATATTTAGACGTTTTCCCTTATTTATATATGAAGACCTGGAAAAAATTATTTAACTTGTGTATAATTTAAATATTGTTTAAATATAAAAGTGCAATTTTGGTACACTATATAAGGTTACTTGTCTTATTCTTTCGGTTACGCGCTAATTCCACTTGTCATAAATATAAAACACTCTTGCGATTATTTTTCAAATTGACTGGATAATATTTATAAAGATTATATGTATATAATTTAGCATTATATAATTAGTTAAATTCTTCAAAAATAACCAAACAGTAGGCACCTTTGTATTGATATTACCTTAGTACTATTAGGGGTAGTTTGGTAGGAAACAAGTTTTTCTGAATAATTAATTTAGGGTTTGGAATAATATGAGGTGTTATTTAAATCCTCAATGAGAAATAAAGAATAAATTATCCTCGGACTAATTTTTGCATGGTTTATGTATTTCACGTTTGGTTGAGATAAAATACCGAAAATAAGCTTGTCAGAACACATAGTGTTATTTTTATCACTTCAATATGGGATAATTCGAAATTATATAAATTATCCCAAAATTTCATTCCAACTAAATATGAGATAAATCATTTAAAAATTAATTTTTAAAACTATTTATTTTTATTTTAGATTAAGAATACTAACATAACAATTATAAATTATCTCAATCCATAGTTAACTATCTGAAATAAATTTATTTTCATCTGACGATTCCTTCTTAAATTATACTAGGGTAGTATTTTGTCTAAAAAGGAAATAAAGCAAAAGTTGACAAGTCATCATGAGTCGTGACGAGGAATATTTAACTTTCACCAACCGAGCCGTTGGAAATGCACATCATTTGCCCACTACTAATCAGATTACGTTGTCAAAATTGGCTTTCCACACAGTTTCTGCGTCAATTCAGAACTTCAACGCGATTTGATAGTAAATAATATATATATATATATATATATAAAATTAATAATATATTATTATTTAAATATTTAATTAAGAATTGAATTCTACTTGTAAAATTATACTGGGTATGTTTTTGTTTTTGTCCTTTTTTTCTTTTGTTTAAGAAAGCAAAGGCTCTTTAGTTTCTTAAAATAGTAGGGTATGGATGAATGATTTATGATGGTTAGGCTTACCGCTTCTGCTTTTATCATCCTTTTCCTTGAGTGAAGACAACTTTAATTTCCATTACAGTTGTGGGCAAATGTAATATCGGAAAAAAGGATCTTTCTAAATGTTCTTTTTTCCTTCTCTTCTTCCTCTTTCCATTGGATGAATAGTTAATAATACACATGTGTTAGATTTCATAATAATAATAATATTTTCAGTATAATTTTATAAATAAAATTTAAAAGTAGTAAAATATACACAAATCTTATAAGATATAAAAAACAAGAATTCTAAACAAAATTACAAGAATATAAGATAACAAAATAACATTTGTAAATTCATGGAGGAAAAAATTAAAAAAGACCAGTTTCATAATCTTTTAGGAAAAAGGGTTAAAATGTCCTTAAATTATGTGATTGAACAAAATGCCCTCTATTAGTAGTTTGGTCAAAAAATACCTTTGTCGTCAATGTTTGGTCCCAGATAAAAAGCTTAGTGATAGTTTGATCAAAAAATGTCTACATTATTCTTAGATTAAGAAATGCACTTTTAACATAAATATTTTCTTTTAAAAACACAATTATCATTTAAAAAATAAAAAATTAAAAAAACTCAAAATTCATAAAAAAAAAAAAACCCCAAAAACAAAAAACAAACAATATAAAAAATATAAAAAAACTAAAAAAAATAAAAATATTTTTATTTCTTAATCTTTTACGAATCGAAGAAAGGTAAACGTTAAGATATAACTTGATTGTAATGTTATAAAACACGAAAAGTACATTACTTTGAATTACAAAATATCTTTAAAAAATCGCTATGATAAAATTTTGTTGATTCTTATTTTCATTTTAAGTTTAAAAAAACATAAAAAATAAAAAAATTAAAAAAATTAAAAAAATTAAAAAAATTAAAAAAATTAAAAAAATTAAAAATATTTTTATTTTTTTTATTTTTTTTATTTTTTTTATTTTTTTTAGTTTTTTTATATTTTTTAACCTTTTATAATATATATATATATATATATATATATATATGAAATATATTATCAGTTTAAAAGTATGCGTGGTTATTTTATTTTAACGGAAAATGATGAAAATATACTTTACTTTTCGTTTATTAGCTAAGCTTTATTCACAGTTATCTTGTAAGTCCAAATATGCTTCCGTATAGATTTAATAAACTTAATAAAAATATTCATATTTTTAACGGTTTTCCACGATGGCAATTAAAAAGCCACGTGGCATGCCACCTCAACATTTTATTCCTTTTCATTTTAAATTTTTATTGTTTCCTTTTCTTTTATTTTTCTTTTTCTTTGTGACTCAATTATTTCAACCTGAACCAGTACCTGCTGGAGCTGGTGGTTCTTCCTTCACCGGCTCCGTCGTCGCCGATATCTCAGCCGGTGGCATATTTTTCCGCTTTTCTTTTTTTCTTTCTTCTTGTAACTCAATTATTTCAACCTAAAACGGTACCTGCTGGAGCTGGTGGTTCTTCCTTCTGGCGCTCCGCCGTCGCCGATGTCTCAGCCAGTGCAGCAGCGGTGGTGGTTTCAGCAACAATCGATTCTTTCTGTTTCCTTCTTTTTTGACTGAGGCGATTACATCGAATATCTATTTAACATGCACGGATATAGTTTCGTACATATAGTCGTACTTCCCCTGTCTTAAAGAAAGAAATTAAATGTGAAGGAAGGAAGGGAAATATGATATAACAGATGATTTCTCTGTAGAAAGAATTTATGATTTAAAGGCAAGGAACAAAATATGATATCAAATAATTTCTCGAAGAACATTTTTATTCAATTTCACATAATTTAAGAATATTTTTTAACCTTTTCTAATCTTAGACTTTCAACTTACACATATGGCACACATTATAAGGTTATAATTTTCTATTAGTTCACATAGAAATATCTATAGGTAAACCCTTCATGAAAAGTAAACTTTGTATTTTAAAAAAATAAAGCAGGTAACTTGTTCTAACAAGTAAAGCTAATCTCATAATTAAGAAATTTTTATATCATTAAATCAATCACCTTTACTTATTATAGCAAGTACGGAAATTATCCTACTTTTAAGATTATAGATTCTCTATTTTAATAATACTAACTTATACACTTTAGATGATCCAATGGTGTAAATCTCTGTGCTATATTATGTGTGTTTTAATTTTTTTTAAAAATAAATGATATTTTCTCATAATTAAAGAAATATTAGTAATTGTTTTCTTTCAAATTTATCCTTGGTCAGGTGAGTTGATTTCTATATATGTAACCAAGAAACTGCTCTCTTTATCTTAATTTATATTGCACATTTTATCTTTCGAGATTCAAATTTGCGTAAATTTTAATTAATATCTTAGAATGTTCTTCATATTTACATGAGAAGATTTACAACTTATATTATTTTTTTTAAAAAAAACGAATTTTAGTTTTAAAAAAACTAAAAAAAATAAAAAGTTAATATAATTTAATTTAGCTTCAAAAATTAGCCAAATTGACTATCGAGGAATCAAAAGTGCCAAATAAATTGAGGAGAAGGGAGTGTATAATCGGTATTAGTTAACTAAGGATAATTTAGTAAAATCACTTTTTATTCTAACTAGAATCGGAGTGAATAATTTTCTTAGGGGTGCATTTAGCTAAACACATAATATAAACCAGATCGAGGTGTTAAGTTTAAGCATGTGGGTAGACGGGGGTGGCTCGGTAATATGGGGGACTCATCCAAATCCCCGTTAATATATACAGTCAATATAAGATTACAGTAGCAACGATTTGTTTGAAAATTTTATGGTTGTTACAGTGAGGTGTTGTTACGTATGTATCTTAACATTTTGCCCGTTTAAATCTCATTTAAATAGTATAAATAAAAGTATGCAAAAATCTAATTTATTGTGTACCAATAAGGAATGTATTTTTTAACCAATCCTAACTAAAAACAGAAAGATTGTGAATGCAAAAGCAAATATCGAGTAGTTTTAATAAGTGATTCGATCATGGCGACGGTCACTATTTTCATATAACTTTTCTTTTTAGATATTCGTGTTGAAATTTACTATGTGAATGAAATTAATAGCCGATTTACAATAAATATTTTAATATTTATTTTTGTCACAACTAAAAAATCGGTATTTTTCCATTGGAAATTTTCACCAAAAATATTAAGTGGTTATTCCCAGCGATATCAATAGGAAAGAAAAATAATAATGTTTTCACATGGAAAAATCATGAAGTTTCCCATTACTTGGCGATAGTACGATTTCCCACCATGCATTTCCTAGTGAGCGGTTCGGTGGGAAATGAGTAGAAAAATTATATTCTATAACATAAATTTTCAACGAGATTCATTAGGAAAAATCTACATTGGCAATAGTGTCATAATATTTTCTTACAAAATATATTGCACAATATTTGAGTATGACTATTATAGGCGGGTAACTGCGAAGAGTATACCACATCTTTGAGCGTCATTTATTCTTTATGGTAGACGTTGCTACATATAAATGGAAATACAATATAAAAAATCGATTTTGAAGAAAATTAAACTATTATAATAAAATATTGTTATAACAAAAATTTAATATGTTAAAAATTAAAATTATTTTATATATATAAAAAAATGTTAAATCTTCTTAATTTCTCTATATTTTTGCTTCTTCTATTTTAAACCTCTTACCAAAAATTTTAACTCCATCGTTATCGGTCAGTCGAATATAGGATAAGCATTAAAAGATAAGAAGTAAAACGAAGAAAATGGTCTAGCCAGGAGGCACAACACAGGTCCGACCTCGAGTCGGCTGCTGCACTATTTGTTTTCCAGTGACAACTTTGATTTTAGGTAGCATTGATGAATTGCATACTGTATTTCATATTTCATATTTGGTTTTAATTTGTGATAATATTTTTTTATTAATTTATTTTAAAAATATTTTTAATTTTTTAAATTTTGAATATTAAATAATTAGAATTGACTTTTTATTTTATTGTTTAATTTTTTAATAATATAAATATTATGATATATTTAATATTTTATTTTTATTAAATTTAAATTAAATTAAATTTTATCGCATGAATTAAAATGAGAAGAAACAATTAGTATCAACCTTTCTGGTACAGCCAGTGAATTAACTGTTAAATACTCCTTATTAATTATGATCTATATAATTTGTCTTCTAAAATTTCGTATATTTTTCTTTTGTTTGAATTAATGAATTTTAGAATTTATAAATTAAAATTTGAATTTTAAAAATAAAGCAGGTAACTTGTTCTAACAAGTAAAGGTAACCTCATAATTAATGTATATATATATCGCTAATGTAAGAAATTTTTATATATTAATCACCATTATTTATTTATTTATTTATTTCACTTTAATTATTTGGATCAAATTTATATATTTATTAAAAAAATTAATAGAGATGATAATTTGATTAATATAACTTTACTAATTTTTTGGAAATATACGATAATAATTCTTTTCACATTTTAAAATGACTTTAAGTACTAAGGATAAAATTGAAAAAATATGGTCAATTATCTTTTGAATTTTTGAAAGTAGCAAATATTTTAAAATAGCTATTTTAATATCACACCAGCAAATTAAAATGAAATGGAGAAAATGTATCGTTTATTTATTGCAGTGAGTACGGAACTTATCTAGTTTTAAGATTATAAATTATGTATTTTAATAATACTAACTTATACACTTTAGATGATTTAATGATGTAAGTAAATATAAATTATTAGTCCCTCTGATTTATAATATATGTGTTTTTATTTTTTTTATTTTTAGTTCAAAATAAGTGATGTTTTTAGATAATCAAGAAATATTAGTAATTATTTTCTTTCAAATTTATCATAGTTAGGTAAGTTGATTTCTATATATGTAACAAAGAAACTACTCTCTCTATCCCAATTTATGTTGCATATTTTATTTTTCTAGATTCAAGTGGCATAAATTTTTATTAATATCTTAAAATGTTCATCATATTGACATAAGAAGAATTACAACTTATAGTACTTTTCATATAGTTTTGTAATATCTAAATTTTAACTTTAAAATACTTAATTAATATAATTCAATTTAACTTCAAAAATTAGTCAAATTGACAATCAAGAAACGAAAAGTGCCAAATAAATTGAGGAGAAGAGAGTATATAAGTATTAGTTAACTAAGGGTAATTTAGTAAGCAGCTTTTTATTTCTAGCTTAGGAGAATAAATTTCTTGGGGATGCATTCGAAACTAAAAACACCACTTAATATAAAGCAAATCAAGGGTAAAGTTTACGCATGCGGGTGGATGAGGTGGAGCCAAGTAGGGCAAGCGACTGCGTCATATGCTTGATCGAATCGTTATAATTGTGGCGTTTATCTGAAAAATTTATGATTGTTATATGAGGTGTTGTTATATATGTATCTTGATGTTTCACGTTTAGATCTCATTTAAATATTATAAATATAATTATGCAAAAATCTAGTTTAATGATTTTGTGTACCGATAAGGAATGCATTTTAAAACCCATTTAACTAAAAATAGAAAGAGTGTGAATGCAAAAAAAAAAAGAAGGCAAATACCAATAGTTTTAACGAGTTACGAGTAATGGCGGTGATCATTTATTTTAATATAACTTTTTCTTTTAGATATTCGTACTTGAAATTTCTTATGTACGTAATAACGTGCTGATGATTACCATAAATATTTTAATATTTATTTTTTACATATAATTTTTATTCTTACAAAATATATTGCATAATATTTGAATATAGCTATTATAAATGGACGGGCGAAGGAACCTAGCAATGGTAGTGAGGTTGCCACGGAATCCGCAGATTTCAGCAGAAACTCTTTGTATACATGTACTTATACATAGGCTTTAGTACAAATAATTCAAGTGCCATCCTAAGTATGAAGAGATAGTTGGTGCCAATGGTAAGGGTTAAAGTTATCTCCTTGGAGCTGAGTTCAAATTTGGCTTTTGCCCATTTAAAATAACCCTTTTTGGATCTGCTGCATAATAAACAACACAACAGCACACATACACACATTAAGCTTCACAAACTTCCAAACCTATTAATATCAGTTAGCATAAATTATTAATGCATTTTTATACCGAATAAAATGATATTATCTCACATTTATTTATTTTATTTTATTTGTTGTAACTTACTTCTATAATTTTAAATTAAAGATACTTTACGTGAGAATCACTTACTAAATCATATGTTAATTTTGAAAAGCTCCTATAGGTTAAGGCTCAGGATTATAGGCAAGAAATAAAATTGATGGTTTCAAATGAAAATAAAAATTAAATTTTATTTAAGCTTAACATAGTAAAAGTAGTTGTCTCATTTAAATCATAATATAATATATTTTTAAAATTTATTTTATTTATCATTTGTCATGATTGTTAAATAAAAAATTAATAACTGAATGTAAAAGATATAAAATGAATATTATATTAATGGTTGTCAAATTTTGTGTTGAGATATTTCTTTATAGATTTTCTTACTAATGTTGGTGAGTGTTTTCTAAAATTATTTTACTAACTATAATTAAGATATTTGTTAAGTTTAGTTAATTTAAGCCTTTAAAATTTAAATTACGACAAGTGAAAATCGTCAATTATCTAACTATACATTTAAAAAAAAAAGAAAGTATAATGAAGGGTAGCGGAATCCGCTAGCTTCCCATTCTCTTTCTTGTTCTTAATTCCTTTGCACTTGTTTTAATTATTAATTATTTATTGATTTATTTTATTTCTCGTTAGTTATTTACTTAAATATAAAAAGTTAAATGATTATAAGTTTCTATCTCAAATAATTTCGCTCCCATCACAATAAAAAATTTTATTACGCCAAGTTGTCATAATTATTAGTTTTTTTAAAATAAATAATTTGATTCGAGCCCAAAATCGGTCAAACCGGTAAATATTAACTCAATTTGAATTTTAAAAAATATGGCACTTAGAACCTTTAAATCCTAGATCTGCCTCCGTAAGTGGATGTCTTTACAAATAGTGTATCCCTATCTTGAGCGTCAACGCTATTATGGTAGAATCTTTTGCTTTATAGAGGAAATAAAATATAATATAAAAAATTAATTTTAGAAAAAATCAGGCTATTATAGTAAAATGTTGTTATATGAGATTTGATTGTATTAAAAATTAAAATTAATTTACATATATATAAAAAATAAAAACCTCTTTAATTTCTGTATATATTTACTTCTTCTATTTTAAATCTCTCGATAAAAATTCTGAGTTAATCACTTTGGATCAGTCGAAAATAGGTTAAGCATTAAAAAATAAGAAGCAAAGCGAAAGAAAATGGTCTAGCCAGGAGGCACAACACAAGGTCCAACCTCCTGTCCTCTGCTGCACTTTATTGTTTCCAGTGACAGCTTTGATTTTGGGTAGCATTGATGGTGCATACTGTATTTCATATTTCATATCTGGTTTTTAATTTATGTGTTAATATTTTTATTTTTTGTTAAATTTAAATTGAGTTAAATTTTATGGCTAATAATTAGTATCAACCTTTCTGAGTACAACCAGTGAATTAACACATTAAATACTCCTAATTAATTATGAACAGATCTAAATTTGTCTTCTAAATATTGTATAGGCCTTGAGAAAATATTTAATACCCTAGAGCATTGATCGGAACGATCACTCATTTCTCTTTGAACATTTTATTTTTAATTAACATTTCACTAATTAAAATATCACGAATAGGTATGACAAAGAGTACTGAATAATTTTTTTTAATAAAATATCAAATATTTTGAAACAAATTAAATTTATCAAAACTGTTTAACATGATTTTCATTTTGAAGAACGGAAACAAAAGTTGTAAAGAATTCTGCTTAGTCCCAATATATCAACTAGTCTTACCTACTTAGAGAGTTGAGTCGGATGAAAGAATACTTTTATGTTTGACTTTGAATGAGGAGAGATCTTAGAATTGCTAGTCACTATTTTTTTTATTTTTGGAAAAATTAAATTAACATTTTTTAAAATAAACTTAAAAAAATTAAAAAAATTAAAAAAATTAAAAAAATTTTCATTTTTTTTGTATTTTGAAATTTTGAGATATTTAGCTTATTTTTATTATTGATATGCATGTAAAAAGTCTAATTAGTTATAATATTACTCTATTAGATTTTTTTATAATATAAATAATCACACGTAATAACACAACATGATCACATTAGTAATTCAAAGAGTTGATCTAACTTGCCGGTCACGATAGTCTGTCCTGTCTCTTTCTTCTTTTTTTTTTTTTCCCAAAATGTGCTCGTATTGTAGAAATGATAGAATTTTCTTAATTTGTTTCAATTGACAGCTCATAAAAATGAGGAAAAATTATGCAATTAAAATTTGTTATTGTGATTGACAATTATTTAATTATCTCTTTTTTGTTCTTTTTTTTATATTACATACTACGTAACTTCATACGGTCAAATTTCTCTATAATAATATTATTTATTTAATTTTTTTAATTATTAAGTTGTTATAACAAATATTATTACAAAAATTTAATTATTAAAACAAAATATTATTATAAAAGGAATTTGACAGTACATCTTTACCTTTCTTATTCAAGAGAAAAAGCCTTTTACTGTTAAAAACCTGACTTGCCTTTTCTCCTTTCATAATTAAGGTAACGTTCAAGTTCAAACATCCCGTTGTAATCTTCAAAAGCAAGGAAGCAATGATGTGTATAATTTATGGTTTAGGGTTTAGTTTATATCTTTAGTTATTGAACTTAAATATTGTGTCGATTGTTGAATAATATATATAAAAAAAATATTTTGATATTTTGGCAATACTATTTCGGATATAACTAAAGGTGTTTGATTAATCTTATAAATCGGTTAAATTGGCTTATAAGCACCTTTTAACTTATGTATGCGTTTGATAAATATTATGGGGTGTTTGGTTTAGCTTATAAGCTGGTCAAACTAGCTTATAAACACTTTTTAACTTTTATATTGTTTGGTTTATCAAGTAATTAAAAAAAGTTAAAAAAGTGCTTTAAGAGTCAAAGCCAATAAGTCATTTGGGGGTTTGACCAAACTATTTACCTTTTTATCCCATAATATTTTTCTAATTTCAATAATACTCTCACTCAAATCTTTGACAAAATTTTATTTTTCTGTTCATATTAAAAAAAATAATTAAAAATCTGAAAAGAAAAAAAATCGAGGTAGTATTAATTAAATTAAATAATAAACAAATAAATATTAATTTAATTAAATAACTCTTTAAAGATATTAATTTGATATATAAATAATATATTAAAAAAATCATAAATTTTAAAAATTAAAAATAACTTAAATAATTAGTTTTATATTAAAAATAAATAAGTATAAATTAATTTAAATTTAAATTATTTTTAGAAATAAAAATCATTATAGTAATTTATTTTTATATTTTAACGACTTTAAGGATATTTCGGTCATTTGACGCAAAATAAGTACTTAATAAACGCTTATATCTACATTTCTGTCAAATAAGCTTTTTTTTTCGAACTGACACTTTTATCCAAGCATAACTAATATTTTATAAAATAAGTTTATTGTAAAAGTCTTTGCGTTATATTTAAAAGTACTTTTTTTCAGCAAATCAACGAGCTCTTATGACTTTGCAGCTTATAAGCACTTTTGGTTTGACCAATTCATTTACAATTTTATCCCTAATATTTTTAAGTAACTCCCAATTTTTTTAAAAAATAAAATCAACACTCTGTGATTTCCTTTACGCCTTTGTTCTTTCCAAACCAAAAATTTCCTCCACCTCTTCGATGTTAACAATAATTATGCAGTTCTTTATAACATTATTTAGGGTAGAAAATTTCTCTCTAATATTTTTAGTAGTTCTTCAAATTCTGACTAAACACGAAAACCTTCTTTAACTTGACATCAATATCATTGATTTATGGGTTTTACCAAACATGAAACCTCCTGCTTTCTCTATATTCTAAAGATATTTATCATTGATTTCAAGAGCTAAGCAAATTTTAAAAAAATTATTGATAAATACAAAATCTCTGAATTTTTTTAAAAAAGTAAAATAGAAAACAGCTTAACTTTTTAACATTTGGATGACAACTTCGTGATTTGTTGGCGAGTATTTATAACAGGTTGAATGTTTCAAATTTAATTAAAGACAAAATAAAAACACGTTAAATAACTTGAAGGACATTTAAATAAATTTAACCAAAAAATACTTATCAACACTTTTTTAATTACTAAATACTTTAATTATTTATTATTAATTTTAGCTTCAGCACTAAATAATTACCAGTTACTTTAAATTAGCTAAGCCAAACGGATTCCTTTCAAAATTACTGTTATTCGAAAAGATATTATTCGAACATCTTTTCTCTTGATCATGAATCTTTTTGATTAAAATATTATTATATATCTCCGTGACTGTCACTTTTTCTTGTTTCACAAAAACTTGGACTCATAATTTATGAATCCTAAAATATAAAAGATTAGGTCCATTTCTTTTTTCTGTGAGTTACTTTTCCCATACATTTTATTTATCATATTTCATTTTAAAAAACCAAACTGCATAAATTTTAATAAAATATTTTACTATTTTTAATTTGTTTATTTAATAATGATATATGAAAATATGAAAAGAATTAGAATTTATTGTATTTCTCGTATAAATTTTGAATATCTAAATTTTAAATTTAAAATACTAAATTAATTTAATTTAATTTAGCTTGAAAATTAGTTAAATTGACTTTCGAAAAGAAGCGTAACAAGTAAAAATAAACGAAGGAGTAAAAAAAGGTGTACTCTCATAACTTAGTGAGTGAAGGTGAGAATTGTCTTATAAATATCATGATTTTTTAAGTTCATTACACGAATTATTATGTGTATTTTCTACGGCTGTCATCTGTATTTATCAACTACACCTCAACTATCAGTTGCTCACTTTTAACACGAGCGATGGTAAAATTTTAGGTAGGAAAGTGAACAACGTAGCTAGGCGAGGTGTGTTCTACTAAACATTGGGTGATAGATCAGTAAATAGTAAACATGATAATTTGAATAAAAAATTTTAAAAATTATATATTTTAGATGTGTTTTAACCCTTCCCTCTTACGATAGAATATCGGTATTGTGCAACACATAATAAAAAGTTTTCTTGAACTTCGTAGTAGGAATTTTATTTAACTGAATATGTATTAGTGTATATATGGTTGATCCCAGTTGATTCATTAATTTCTTCATATGAGGAGCTAGCTATCGAATGCCACAATTAGTGCCGGCAAAATAAGTCAATATTTTGATAATTCATCCAATATTGCATATATTTTTGGTAAGGTTTGGGTGATTAACTTTTTAAATGTGTAAAATTTGAGTTTAAACCCATATTTAACCCATAAAAATATAGGTATTCATGGGTAAAATATAGGTTAACTTAATTAGTTAAGCTTCAAACTTTATTCACTCGAAAATTCATGATATAACAAAAAAACTATAACTTTCTTTTCTTTTTATATTTTCTCTTCATAGTTGATTATTTTGAAACTTCTTTTTCTCGAAAATATTATAAATATTTAGCATTTATTCAACGCATCTTCTTTTTTGTTGCAGCACTTAAACACCAATTAAAAAAGAATAATAAATATATAAGCTTGTCCAAGTTTTTGTATCGAGGTTGGGATAGAAAGTCGGGTCTTGAATCTCGAGTCGGTGTTAAAAATTTGGATTAGGATCGAAATTCAGTCTACGATCACTTTTCGGGTAGGGTCAAAGTCTCGGTTGGGGTCGGGGTTGGGTGGGTTGGGAGTCGGGTCTCGGGTGGTGTTAAGAGTCGGATCACGGGTCGGGAGGAGTGAGCTAGGGTCGAGGTCGGGAATTGAGGTCGGGGATCGGGAGTCGATCTCAGGGTCGAGAGTCGGAGTCTTAGGTTGGGTGCGAAAGTCGAGGTCGGGAGTTAAGGTGGGGCAGTACAGGGTCAGGTTGAGTTCGAGAGATGGAGTTAGGGTCGGGGTTAGGGTTAGGGTTAGGGAATTGAGGTCGGTCCGAGGGTCAAGGTCGAGGTTGGGAGTTGAGGTCGGGGGTCGGAGGTCGAGGTTGCTTGAAGTTCAAGGTCGGAGTTAATGACAACGCGATTGAGGTCGAGGAAAGGGGTTTTGGGGTCAGTTCGACATTAGGGTCGGTTTTTTGAGGTTGGAGGTCGAGGTCGGGAGGATTAGATTGAGATCGAGGTCGGGGTTGGGGCGAGGTCGAGGTCGGAGTTGGGTGTCGTGAGGTCGAGGTCGAGGTGGGATCGAGTTGAGACATGGATCAGGTTGGAGGAAGGAAGGATCTGGGAGGTCGAGGTTTAGGTCGGGGTCGGGGTGGGATCGGTAATTAGGGATCGGATATTGAGGTCGGTGTCGGTGTTGGCGATCGAGGTTGTTTCGAGTTAAGGTGAGTTGGGAGTCGATATTAGGTCGAAATTTAGAGACTTGGACCTTCTTGGGTTGAGGTCGATGTCGGAGTCGTCATAGAGGTCGAAGTCGAGATCGGGTTGGAGTCGAGGTCCCAGGTCGAGTCGGGACTTGGGTCTTAGATCGGGTGTCGGGATCGGGGTGATATCGAGAAGTCGAGAGTCGGAACTTTGAAAAAATATTTTGCTAACTTTATGTAGGAAAATCATCTTCCTTAAATTCGAGAAAGATAGAATTAATTTCACGAAAAAAATTCAAAACATATAAATCAATTAAAAACGAAAAAATTAAAAAATATATTTCTTTATACAAAACACGCTCTTATAAGTGATTTATAAATATTTTAAATTATTTATTAGTATTGATATTTCTTAAAGTGCATTAAGCACATTTTACTCCTAAATCGCAAATTTTCTTTACTTTGACATCCGGTGATAATGTTTTCCCATTTTTTCGTTTTTATATTGAAAAGTTATGAAAAACTTTATAACTTTGTTAATCAATAAAACTAAATAAGTATTTTCAACATTTCTCACTTACAAAAACTAAAGTATTTTCCTATATTGAATTCTAGCATTAAGAATGACAAAACGAAAATATGGTAAACATGTATTTTACCCAACCCATTTTTACCCATGAAATACGGGGCGGAACAGAAATATTATCTATTTTATATTGACCTACTTTCAACACATCCAAATTGTTAACGCGTCCACTTGCCACCACTAGCCACAATATATGATTGATTCTTTAATCTTCTCAGGCGACTACGTGCACGAATCTATTTCTTCATTTATGTATTCTTATCCCGTTTTTAGTTGTTACGATAAGATTTACACATCTTTAAGAAAAGTTAATAGGGATTGCATTTTGACTAATATAACCCTATTAATTAATAGGTACTTTTTGAAAACATACAATAATCATTCTTTTCATTCTAAAGTGACTTAAGTACTACGGGTAAAATTAAAAAATGTGATAAATTATTTCTTAAATTTAGAAACTAGTACCTATTTTAGAACAACTATTTTTAATATCCTAAGCATTAAAGTGGGTTAAAGTGTCACATTGGTTGGGGAATAGGGCGATGGTTTGTTTATATGAGCAGGCAATCCTCCTATAATGAGCTAGGCTTTTGGGGTTGAGTTAGGCGCATGTACCATATCTTTACATGTGCTCGGCAGGGTCCATTCGGATTTGGGCTCAGGTCAGCGCTCCGTCGAACTTCCAGGTGTGAAGGGGGAATTAAAAGTAGTGTTAAGTCCCACATTGATTGGGGAATGGGCGATGGTTTGTTTATATGGACTTGGGCGGAGTGTCACTATCCTTGCACTAACAACTAAAAAGAAAGCTTGAGAGAATATGACAAAAACATATTCTATTTTCATAACTTGTTTCCCTGAATTAAAATTTTGAAATATTATTATAAACTATTTTTATGATAATTATAATATTTAATTGATTTTTTTAGTTTTTTTTTTGAGTTTTGGGTGGTGGGGTAAGGGAGGGGAGGTTTTACATAGTGTGAATCAACTAGAAATTAATTGAGATTTTTAAGATGTGAATGCAAAATGAGCAAATGTACTTTTTGGATTACACCAAAAGCCTTATTTGAATTGCACCTCTGTCTAAGCCCCTTTCGTATACATGGAAATTCCGGGCTTGGCGTGGTTTAAACACCGACAAATGAAAAATATTTTCTCTCCTCTGCATTCTCGCTTTCAATAACAAAGCGTAAGTGTTAAGTGTGATTACGCTCTGTTCATGCAGTTCACTGGAGTTAATGTTTGCATTTAGTGCTATTACGAAACGCTTTCCACGTTCTATCTTGGGAGAAAATGGCAGAGCCTTGAAACGGTGAGGGTTATATTTGTAAGGGCACCTGTGAAAATTTGTGGGCTCGAATAATAATTTATACTTAAATCTATTTTTTTGGTTTCAATATTATTTGTTCTTTTATTAGAAAATAGTTATGTGAGTTTATTGAACTGATCAAACACATTTACTAACAATCTTAAGGAATTATAGGTATTTAATTTTTCTATGTTCGGTTAAATTGTGGAGACTAAAACCTTTTTGATTTTCTACTACTATTGGAGACTAAACTCTTCGGATTTTCTACTCCTCCTTTGAGATTAAAATCTTTGTGATTTTCTACTTACCTTGATTATTTGGTTTGAAGATATAAAAATTTACTTGATAAATCTAATTGTTTGTATTTGGTTTGAAGATATAAGGCCGCGGTTCTTGAAACTTTCTTGGTATCGATTTTCTACGGGAAAAGATGACAGCGAAGCAGAACAACAAAATATGTTTTGTTGCAAATGCTAGCCTTACAAGCGTTGCTCCAACAATGGCTATTATGCCGAGAGAAGTCGGGAAAGTTCACCGAATCTACTTTAAGAGGTGACAGCGAAGATATTCTTCTGTCTAACCACCCTCGATCTGCAATGATTTATCAGTAGGGATGTTCTGCGTGGCGGGAAAGACTCTAGATAATGAGAAATTTATCGTAATAGAGGCGTGGAATATTTAGATTTTCTTTGCAAGAATTACATTCTCGATGGTTTTGGAGGATGACCTGTACAACGTCTTTTGTATGTAAATCTTCTAAAAAGTTGTGGAATGCTCTTGAAATACAAGATGAAAATATTGAATTTAAAGTATGTGGGCAAAATTCTCGGTTCAAAATGGTAGACAACAATTTGTAATGTCTTCAAGTCAAGAATTACAAGTTATCATTCATATTAGCCTCCTTGCGAGAAGATATAATCAAATTCAATAATTTTATTAAGAATATTGATTATGTTGCTAACCCAGTTATCCTATTGATAAGAAGTTCATAAATGAAGCATTTCAAGTAGCGAGTGTTCATCGAGAAGTTGCCTCCTTTGTGGAGGGACTTTAAGAACTACTTGAAGCATAGAGTCACGAAGAAAATGATCCTTCAAGATGCGATTGTTTGTCTTAGAATGAAGGAAGATAATAAAGAAGTTTGCCAAAGAAGAAGTCTCATTAAAGTAAATAATATTGGGAGCAAATATTGTTGAAGAATCACCTAAATAAGAAGAAAAAGCCGTCTGGACCAAAAGGCTACCCGCCTAAGAAGAAGTTCCACAATTGTGGGAAGTTTGGACACAATGCACTGATTTCCGTGCTCCAAAAGAAGATAAGAAGAAGAGTCAAACAAACATGGTTGAAGGAACCATAGAGTGAGAACTTGTGTGCCATGTTGTCGGAGTGCAACTTCGTAGAAAAACCCAGAGAGTGGTGGATTGACTTAGGAGCCACTTGTCACGTCTGTGCCAACAAAGAGTTATTTTCTTCTTATGTTGAAGTAGGTCCGAATGAAACTATCTTCATGGAAAACTCCTTAGTTGCAAAAATTGAAGGAGTTAGGAAGATATGTGAAGATGACTTCGGGCAAAGTAGTGACTCTCGACAAAGTTCTCCATGTTCTAGAAATTCGCAAGAATTTAGTTTCTACCACATTTCTCGTTAAAAATGGATTTAAGCGTGTTTATATTTACTGTAAAAATTGTACTTAGCAAAAATGATATGTACGTAGGAAAAAGGCAACCTGACAGAAGGCCTTTTTAAGTTGAATGTAGCGCCATTGATATGAATAAAGTTGAAGCTTCTTCTTACTTGCTTAAGTCAAATTCTTTATAGCATTCGTTTAGGTCATATCAACTTCAAAACTTTAAATAAAATGATTAATTTAGAGTTATTGCCTAACTTGGATGTAATCAATCAAAGTGTCAAATATATGTGGAATCAAAGTATGTTAAAAATCCTTACAAGGCCGTTGAAAAGAATTCAAATCCTTTAGACTTAATTCACCTTTAACATTGCGATATGAAGTCAATACCATCTCGAGGTGGGAAAAATACTTTACTTTCATTGATGGCGGTACAAGATGTTGCTATATTTACTTCTTAAATAGTAAGGATGAAACAATTAATGCATTCGAGAAAATACAAAAATAGAAGTTGAAATGCGACTAGAAAAAGATTAAAATGATAAGAAGTGATATGGGCGAATATGAATGTCACGCCCCGCCTTGGGGAGTATGACTAACACAATTGCCACTAGTAGGACCTGAGCGCTAAGCTGGTGAGCCTAAGCACATCGGTGCACAGCTAGCTCTATCTCAGTTACCGAAAACAATGGGCTATATAACGGTTGTAATTACGATCTCCCATTGGCCAGGCCTATAGCCACTTTATAACATAATTCATCTAACAGAAACATACTTATAGAGAGGCATGCGGGCGACAAGGCCACAATGTAATCATTCATGTGACTCCACAAGAATGCTGACCTATAACTACGTGGCTGGCAAGGTCACCTCTTGCTCAGTTATGGCCCCTTTTGACCAACACAATCGAAATGCTAAACAACTACCAGCAAAACGCACGGCCTCGCCACGGCCAGGCCACTGACTAACCACGGGAGATGTATATACAATCGCAAGCCTCTATGATGCGATACAAAAATAGTTCAGGACAGGGCCACAATTATACCTATCTTGTACAACAAAAAAAGAAAATGAACTACACCTGTTCAGATAATCTCAAGCTGGGATTAATGAGGAGATGATAACTGCATAGGCTGAGTGGAATCACGAGGATCGCCTCCTCGTCACGAAGTACTGCCCGAGTAGTGTCACCGGCCACCCAATGGGCGTCGTACCTTTAGTCTTGAGTATACCAAAGCAATGAGTACAATGAATAATGCTCATAAGTAGAGCTTCTGGATAGCGAAATATACGAATCTTGTAGGCGATATAAGGCAGATGGACTTTTACGTACTATGATAGGGAAGGACGTACACATCAGACGTGGCGATCTTGTCTATTAACTAATATATAACATGTAAATACATATATATAGCAAGCAAGAACCAATACCAACCCCATGCAGCCAGATGGTTCCAATCAATCAAACAATCTAATACCCTACCACGGTCAAAACCATCCAAACAAATAAGTCACTCCACTCATCTACTAAGCTACGAAACTTACTCTTAGGCCCCACAGGTCTCAGGCTCGGGCTATGGCCTCAGATATAAATAGCGTATGCAGTCCAGGAGGATCTGTCTTGCTATCTGTGCTATAGCTATATCCAATCATTCCACAGGCGCATGCGCACAACGAGATAAAAGCTATCTTGTGTCTTGTCCCGGCTGATATGGGGAAAGCTTCATCCCATCTTCGTCCCTCTTGGGGCCCGGCATGCCACTCGCAGGTGACGTAAACCCACCCGCTCGAGTGGGCGACACGGTTACCAGCCCGGGGGCGGCGAGGATGCTCAAGGGTGCCCTCACGACACAATTAAGTCTCAACAATCAATAATCACATATATAGCAAGCATGTTTAAATTGAAAAATACTATACGTATTCGATTTCTTATTACGAACTCTTTTCTTTGTTATACTAATTTTCATTTTGCTATGCGAGATACGAGATCTTTATCATTGCGTGGCTAATCGTAGCCAAGATACAATCATTGTATGGCTATACGTAGCCAAGATACCGTCAAATACGTTGTATTTATACGTAGCCAAGTTACTATACGTATGCACTTTGATTTACTTTACTAACTTTTTGTGAATATATGTCATATTATTCCTAAAACATGCTTTCTAAACACATACGGGCTATACTGAGTCGAAAATGATAACTCGCCATTTGGCGGCTGCTTTACCAACCGAGACGGAATCGATATAACAACGCAAAACATGTTTACTAAACTTGCACAAACTCCAATATTCAACTCAGGGAGACATTGCGGAGTTTCTTGTATTATATTAGGCTAAGTTACTAACTACTTAGAAAGCTGGCTTTACATACCTTAACCTCGGGTTATCAGGCTAACGGGCGAAGCTCGAAGTACTCAGTATTTCTTCCAAGCGCATTTATATATATAACAATTAGAACTAAATACGCAATATTAGAAAAGCGTCACTTTCGATATATTTATAGCCCAAACTTTGGCTTATCGAAGACGGTCAAAGCTTGCCATTTCCGAAAGTCCGGAGAAGGAGAAATATTCACTTTAGGCCCCAGGGAACATATTGACTAATTTGGAGCAATTCCACTTACCTTGGCAGTGCACGATGATTTGTCAGTAAATTTCGCGAAACTAAATGTAGGAATGCTCCCTTCTTGTAAATACCTCATTATCACAGAGGTTAATTTGAGTTTGGGTTTGCGTTTAATGGTATGTCGATCGAAAATTATAAATATTTACGTGCCCTCTGTTTCTCTCATGACTCTCTGGAAATTATCAAGTGATTAAGATTAAACCGGTGGAGGTTTTATATACTTGTGCTGAAACGGGGCCAATGGTCACGGGAGCCAACGCGGGCTCCCCTCGTGACACGTTGCCATTGCCGGAGGGCTGCACGCCGGCTCAGCCCGCCCGATGGTTGACGGGTTTCTTGTCGGTCTTTCCGGGCCTTTTTCTAGCATGTATGGCTTTCAAAAACTCTTAACCAACATACGAGACAAGGCCATCTATGTGTCGAAAATTTTACGGGGTGTAACATTCTCCTCCCCTTAAAGACATTCGTCCTCAGATATAAACTTCTATCTTAGGACTTCTTAACTTACTCAAACTTGTTTCTAGAAAAAGTTCAACAGAGTTTCCACATGTCTGGACTATCCCAAAAACACGAAATGCGAGAAAAGTCCAATACAGGTTCTCCACACAATACTATAGTATTCACATGATAGATTAAAATCGATCTTCTCATTTATACATATACTATAAGGCCTTTGCATGGAATAACGTACTAACATACCTGTAGTGGCCCTTAGCAGAATAAGTAAGGATATCCCGGTTTCATATCTTCCTCCGCCTCCCGAGTCATCTCCTCTCGATTTACATTGCATACAGTGCCCCAGCTGAGACGCAACATCTTTGGTTCTCAATCTCACGAATGCACTTTTGTCTAAGATAGCTACGGTCTCTTCATAGACGGACTCTTAGTAACTGGATATCTGGGCGGGAGGCTACTTTGGATGGGTCTTCTGTCATTTTCTCGGCATAGATACGTGAAGAAGCTGGATGAGCAGTTCTAACTCTGGAGGCAAGTTCAACTCATATGCCCTTGGCCTATTCTTGACGAATACGATAAGGCCCAACAAATCTCGGAATCGAGAGCTTGCTTTCTTCTGATCTCATCACCCCCTTTCATGAATACTTTCGAAATACCAGTCATTTTACATCAAATTCCAAGTCTGTGCACGTACGCATATGATTTACATGGCTACGTGCGGTCAGTGGCGTTCTTTGATAAGTTACTTTCTCCTGCGGCTGTTGAACAATATACGCTGTCGGCCAGCCCGACTCCCACTTCAAACCAGCCAGCCGGCGACCACTTTCGCCGTATATTGCCTCGAAGGCGCCATCGAGATGAGCGTAGCTATTGCCTCTAAACAAATTCAATTAGCGGCAAATGCTGCGTCGGCTACCTCAAAATCCTTGCGCCGCTCGTAGCATGTCCTCGAGCGTGCGAATAGTGCGTTGACACATCCATCTGTCCGAGGGTGGAATCTTTGTGCTCAAATTAATTTGCGTTCCCAGACCTCTGAAAACATTTACAGCAAAATTTAGGCTGTAAGTTGTGCTCCTACGTCGAAGATAATTGATGCGGTACTCATGTAATCTAACTATTTCTACGATATATAATTAGAACATAATCTTCGAGAAAGTAGCTCATGTGGAAAATGGCGGTGTGTCGGCACATCCCAGTATCACCCAATGCGGTCTGTTCTTCTATGTCACAGTGCAGGTAATCTGCTACAAAATCCATGTTCACTTGGCCCATTTCAGAGAGGCACGTATATCACGATTAACGCTTTAACCACGGTGTTCCGCTTTTACACTGTTGGCGGAGTTAGGACCTTTGGGCTACAAATTCGGCAATTTCTCTTTTCATACACATACCGGTAGTTTTCCTTGATATCATGGTACATTTTCATTGTATTGGGTGAGAATGACGGGCGTAATGCCTCGTTCATAATCTGTTGCAGTTCTGAAATGTCACGGAACACGGAGCTGACCTTTACATCGCGGCACTTCTTCCTCGGTTATCTAATTTGGTCATCCTTAAGTGGATGAAGTCAAGTCCTCCTGTGCTATTCTTTTACTTCCACAACTAATGATGACAGGTGTTACAGATTACGTTTGTGTTGTCCTCTATTTACGCTGCACGAACGGCTAAGGTTGGCTAATTGATGTCTCTGACCAACTCCCGCCGCTCGGGCTGCAAATCGCCAAACTTCCCATGGATTTACAGTAAGGCATGCATTTACTACGTTGGCTTTCTGGATGATACAAAATATCCATGTCATAATCATTTAATAACTCCAACCGGCGGCCATTGTCGCAGATTCAACTCCTACGGGTGAAGATATGCGCCCAGGCACATGATCGTGAAAATATCCATATGGACGCCATTGAAGTAATGTCTCTATCTTTAAAGCGTGGATCTTTAACGGCTAACTCCAGTCGTGGGTAGGGTAATTCTTTTCGTGTGTCCTTAGGCATGCGGAAGCATACGCAATCACCTTACCGTCTTGCATCAACACACAACCCAACTCTGATGCGTCGCAATACCTTTGCGCTAACCTTTTGTTCCTTCCCGTGATGCTAACAGGGGCGGAGGTTGTCGGTCTTTTAATTCTTGGAAGCTCAGCTCACATGCCTCCCATCCCTTTGGCTTTACTACTTCACTGGTAATCGGCTTGAGTCGGAGGTGCGGCTATAGTGGAGGAACCACCTAACCAAATCTCTACTGCTGTCCTTCTAACCCGGCTACGGACTTCGAGTCGGAGTGGTAGGCCCTAGGCCATGTTTAGCCTTCTATTTTCTGCGTGTCCAGCACAGTATACCGACATCCGACACAATATGCCCCAGGCTCTTTGAGTTTAGCAGAATTCACACTTGGAGAACTTAGCATATAGCGCGGTCACACGAGGAATGCAGACGTATTAAAATGAGCACAGATGCGCCGGAGCGAGAATACACCGGGAATATCATCAATAAATACTATCACGAACAGTTCCAGGTATGAATTAAAAATACTGATATTCATCGGGTCCATGAATATTCTTTGCAGGGCATTCGTCGACCCAAAGGACATAACTAGAATTGGAAGTGTCCATGCTCGGGTCACAGCCGTTTAGGGAATATCTCTTTCACGGACCCGGAACATTGATAATCGGACCGCAAGTCGATCTTGGAGAAATATCGGCCCCACATGTGATCAAACAAATCATCTATTACGGAGCGGATACTTATTCTTTCACGCCTTTATTCGATTACTGTAATATATACAGATGCGGAGCGAGCCATCTTACTTTCTCACAAATAGAAGCTGGCGCACCGCGGTAAAAATTACTCGGCACGATGAAACCTTTATCTAGCAAATCTTTCATTGCTCCTTTAACTCTGAGGATGCGGGAGCAATGCGATACGGAGGAATTGATATGGTTGCGTGCACAGTAGTAGAGTCGATTGCAAAATCTATTTCCCACTTTACGGGGGAATATCTTGTCACGCCCGCAGAGAGTATAGTGACACACAGTGCCACAATGGGACACAGATGCTAAAGCTGGTGAGCCTAACATGGTGCTGGGCGGCTCTATCTCGAGATTCACGGAATCGACAAGGGCTGTCTCACTTGGCCCATCATCTCGGCCTCACCCGTGGCCCAGGCCTATAGCCACGCATCTATATAATGTTAACTTGAGAATCCTACTCTTATGGGGAAACCTATGCGGTAGACAAGGCCACCATGATGTCTAGTTACACAACTCAACATAAAGAATCACCATTCATCTACGTGGCCAGACAAGGTCACCACTATCAACATCGAATATGGCCCATGACGATATAATCAACAATACTAAACCACTAAACAAGCATGCGGCCCTTGCAGTAGAAGCTGCTAACCACGGGGAGATATACATATATACACTATACGCAAGCCTCTATGAATGCGTAAAATGTCGGGAAAGGGCCTGACCTACCCATACTATTCAACAAAGAAAGGAATCGGACCTCACATTTGTCTAGCTCGGGATGACGGAGGCGATGACTCGTGGTGTTGGAATCACGGGGATCGGCTCCTCGTCTATAAGTACTGCGAGCCGTGTGCGATTGCCCCAAACGGGCGTGTTACCACGCGAGTACCGGTATGCAGAAACAGCGAATACATTTGAATACCAAACAACCATAACTAGAAACTCTAAATATGGAAATATTTGAATGCATGAAGCTAATATAATTTGAATCGAGACTTTTACATCTTGTGATAGGAGCGAGGGCTTGTGCACCATCGACATGACGTCTAGCGTCTATTAGCTACTATACAACATATAAGTACATAACAAGCAAGAACCTTACCAGCCCCCATAAGCGGTAAGGTACCAACCAGCAAACAATCTTATACCCCTACCCAGGGTCAAAACCATCAAAATAAGTCCTCCACTAAATACGCTAGGCTACGAGCACCTCTCTGAAGCCCCACGGGTCTCGGCTCGGGCTATAGCTCTGACTCATCAAACTCACTTGTGTGAGCAGAAGGACTCCACATCTTGTATTTATGTATCAGCCCATGTCTGTAACTGAAATCTGTTCCACTGAGGCGCAAGCGCACAACGGGGAGTATTTGTCTTTGCTATGCCGTCCCGACGTGTAGAGCTTACGTCAATCTTCGTCCCTCTTTTGCGGATGGCATGCCACTCCTTGGAGTGATATACCCACCGCTCGAGTGGGCGACAGACCACCAACCCGGGGGCAGCGAGGACGCTTAATAAGATGCCCTCATGACACAATCATGTCTCATGATCAATAATCACATATATAGCGAGCATGTTTAAGGCGTACTATCGTATTAGTTTATTCGAACTCTTTTACGTGTTTATCTTGATGCTCATGCGCTTTATGCGGAATCACGAGATCTTATCGATTGGCCTTATTTATCCTAGTAGCCAAGATACTATGACATTGTAGCCCTCTTATGTGAGTACTATAAATACGTGTGGCTATCTTATGGCAGATATATACGGTTACTTACTAGCTTTTATTACGAATATATGCCATATTATTATAAAAACATGCTTGCTAGCCTATTCTTTAGACTATCACAGTGAAATAATATCTCGCCAGTTGGCACTGCTTTACTAGCTCTCGGAGTAGATATGATATAATACGCAAGACGGGTTTGCGAATTCGCACAAAACTTCAATATTTGACTACGGAATTCTGTGGAGTTCACGCATTATACTAGGCTAAAGTTACTAACTTGCCGCGGCTTACATACCTTAGCCCAGGTTATCAGGCACTGCGGCGAAGCTCGGTACTCCGGCTATTTCTCCCATTTGCAATCATTCTATCCACATCAATTCCAAACTAAATACGCTAATATTAAGGAAGAAAGCATCACTTTTGATATCTCTGGCCAAGCACTGAAGCTTATTGAACAGTTGAAAACTTGCTAGAGACCCGAGAGAAGGGAGAAATACTCAACTGAGCTAGGAGTGCATTGACACTAATTTGGAGCAATTCCATACCTTAGCTTAGCTCATTGTGTGGAATTTGTCGGCCGAATTTCGAAAACTAAATCAGTGAGAGCTCCACGCTGCTAAATACCTCAGTATACAGGTTAATTTGAATTTGAATGGTTTGACGGCGTAATCGGGCGATAATTATCAAAATCTTTCGTACCCTCATTTCTGCAACTTTTAAAATTATGATATATTAATGGACTAAACCGAACTTGGGGGCATATATATAATTGGGACTATAAGTCGCATTCGGGGAATGCGATTTATAAGTACGCATTCTTGGAATACGATTTATAAGTCGCATTCTTGGAATGCGATTATAGTCGCATTTGCCTTGCGACCTTGGCCCGACTTGGCGCTTTGTAGATCTTTCCTCGGGCCTTTTTCTAGCATGTATGGAATTCTAAAACTCTTAACCAACATGCGAATATACCATCTATATGTCAGAATTTCACGAGGTGTAACAAATACCGGGTAGCTCGTGCGGAAATACATCGGTCGTTCACCAAGACATTTAGTGTCGGAGACTTCACCGGTATCCCTGAACCACGACTGGAGTGGTAAATACATCCTTAGCTATCAATTTCCTGTTTGAAGGTAGGAAATAAACCTACCTTTGGGCGTAGCTATCTTTTGCCTTTCCACTCTCGCCGCGCCTCCACTGAAAGTGGAATCGGACGTCTTGGTCCCGACATTCTACGTTGGCATAGCACGGCAACAATCCATACCCATAATGGCATCGAAATCAGCTCATTTCTAACTCTAGGATCTACGCCAGTGCGGCGATGACAACCTCTGTTTGTACACCCTCGATAAATACGTTTAATATTAAGTCATAGAAGCTGGTGTGGATCTTGAGGATCTTTGTAACTAATACCGGTGCGACATTAAACTTTCGAACCACAAATGGGGTAATATATGACAGTGGACCTTGGATCAATCGGTACATAGGGGCATGAACGGATAGTCATCATACACATTACCACATGCAGACGCCTCACGAGTCCACCTGTCTCCTGGTAGTGCGCCAAATTACGCTTGAGCCGTACTTCGGCCCGAGCTCTGATCTACCTCGCGTCTACATGCGAACACGAGAGACTCGCCTCTAGAAACAGCTTGGGCTCGTAGCCTGCGGATCTGTCACGACTATCTCTGCTCTCTTCCCTTTTGTGGATCTCGTGGTGCCCCTCCACGCCCGCATATACCAACATCACGAGGATCCATATCCTACAAGCTCAGTGTAGAGGTCGGCCAATTAGGGGGTAGGTGTGAATGCGCTCTGCTCTACCCTTCTCTCTTATGGGGAATCTATTGTTCGAGGCGCTGCCAGGACTCGCCGCCCTCGACGAACAAATCTACCCCATTGTGGCTATTTGTGGTGGAGGTGCAGGGTCTAGAGTGCAATCGACAGCGGGGCTTGGGTCTCTACGAACACTCCTCGCATTTCTCGATCTGTCTACTGCGGCTTATTTGTTCACTGATTTGTCGTCACGCCACCATTCTGCTTGTTGTCTAAGGCCCTCAATGGTCTGGGCAAGGCACACTTTCAGGAAATATCCATATCTTCTCGTAACTTAGCGGTCATGCATGCTTCAATGTAATCTGGGTTCAGACCCATAATAAACTTTGTGAACTCGGACGGCATAGTATCCACAAAGCTGGAGCATAGCGGTTTAAGGAGTCAAAGCGTAAAGCATATTCTCGTACGCTCCTCGCCCCCTTGCTCCAAATGCAAAAACTAGATCCATCGTTTGCCAGTCTCCGTGGCAAGTAACGGTCCGAGGAAGGCCTCAGAAGCTGGGCCGGGTCGGAGGAGCAACATCTCTCCCTCGAGACCTTTCAATTTGTCGTACCATAAATACTGGTATGTCCTTAGCCAAAACTTGCCGTCTCGGCGGTGTAGGGGTCACGTACATAACACAGGAAAATTCTACGCATCTTATCTAGAAATCCTGGGGTCCTACGCGATCGACCCGGTGGACGTAGGACCCAAGTACTTAAAAACTCCACGACCACAGGCTTGCGGATCCACGGTAGCTCGCTCTTCCCTGGGTGGCTTTTGCGGCGCGCGTGTGTATCATTTGTGCCAACATAACCGCCTTTGCGAACTTCACAGTGCGATGGCGAGAAGGTACGAGCTATTGGAGGCGGTGTCGTGCCCAACGACTCAGTGTAGGGGAGGAGGCTGCAGAGAGGGTTTGTGATGAAGCCTGCACATATCGCCCTCGAATCGGGCGACTCACGAGGCCAAGGCGAGGCATCTGGCTGGTGCCTTCTCTGGCTGCTTGTATCTAATCTTCTCTTGAGTGGCGGGGAGTGTATTTGTCTGCCATTTTTATACGTAGACAAAAGAATATGATAAGTTTTAGGGACTCAACCCTATCTTGTCTTTCTATGCTTATTTGAATGAGAAGGAAGGTAACCATCCTATCATGCTTAGCGACCTCTGCCTATAGTATGTGGTGCACAACTTATCCATAGACAAAACTACACTTAGCACGGCTGCGAGACTCCACAGGACACGACACGCTCGAGACCAAGTTTGTCACGCCCGCGAGAGTCTCAGCTATTTGTGCCACTAATGAGACTGTTGCCTAGCGGTGAGCCTAAGCACATCGGTGCCTGGCTAGCTCAATCTCAGTTTACGGAAACAATGGGCTATATAACATTTTATTAATTACGACCTCCCAGTGGCCAGACTATAGCCACTGTAAACATAGTTGACTAACCGAGCTTGTCTTATAGAGGAACTGTGCGGAAGTGAGCAAGGCCACCGTCTTTGTCTAGTCATACGCGGCTCCACATAAAATCTTTGTATAACTTCGTGGCCAGGCAAGGTCACCACTACTGTCAGAATATGACCTTGACCAACACGTCAATGCTAAACAACTAAACAAACGCACGGCCTTACATGAGCACAACTAACCACGGGGAGATGTATATATACAATCGCAAGCCTCATGAGTGCGATAAAAATGATCGGAGACAGACCCCAGACCTCCCATCTTGTACAACAAAGAAAATGAACTACACCTCACGAATATCAAGCTCCGGATGACGGGGCGTGACTCTCATTGTTGGAATCACGAGGGATCGCCTCGCCAGATGCAGTACTGCGGGCAAGTACGGCGCCCCAATGGGCGTCGGTACCAGCAGTGCGCCAGTATGAAAAGCAATGAGTACAACTAAATATAAATAACATAAGTAGAAACTGTTGGATAGCGGAAATATCTGATACGCCAGAGCGATATAAGGCTGAGATGGTTTTTTACGTATTGTGATAGGGGAGCGTACTGTCGACGTAGCGTCTCTTGCATACATTAACTAATATATAACATGTAAATACATATATATAGCAAGCAAGAACCAATACCAACCCCATAAGCCGGATGGTGCCAATCAATCAAACAATCTAATACCCCTACTAGGGTCAAAACCATCCAAAAATAAGTCTCCACTCATCTACTAACTCTGAGCACCTCTATCGGCCTCCAGGGTCTTCGGCTCGAGCTATGGCCTCAGTATAAATAGCGTAATGCAGTCCAGGAGGACTCACCATGTATCACATGCTTTATGTATGTCTGAGAAATACATTCCCTCGGTGCATGCGCACAATAGGGTAAACATGTATGTCTTGTCCCAGCTGATATAGGAAACTTCATCCCATCTTGACCTACTAGGGATGGCATGCCACTCCTTGGAGTGACGTAAACCCACCCGCTCGGTGGGTGACACGATTACCAACCCGGAGCGGCGAGGACGCTCAAGGAGTGCCCTCACGGCACGATCAAGTCTCGGCAATCAATCACGTATATGCAAGCATGTTTAAGTTGAAAATACTATCTGTAATCCGATTTCTTATTACGAACTCTTTTTGTGTTATACTAATTCTCATCTTTTGCTATACTAAATGCGAGATCTTTATCATTTGCATGACTAATCTGTAAGATACTATCTATTGTATATTTATCTTTAGCCAAGATACGTGCATGCGTATTGGCTAATTTGTAGCCAAGTTACTATCATGCTGATTTGCTACTTTTGTGCAGATATATGTCATATTATTCCTAAAACATGCTTGCTAAACACATGCAGGCTATCTTGATTACGAAATGATAACTCGCCGTTTAGTTGCTTTCTATAACTTTCGAGATTTGAAGATACGATGTAACAATGCAAAACGAGGTTTACTAAACTTGCACAAAACTCAATATTCAACTCAGAGTGCATTTGCCCGGAGTTTGCGTATTATACTAGGCTAAAGTTACTAACTACTTGAAGAAAGCGCTTTATACCTTAACCTCTCGGGTTATCAGGCTAACGGACGAAGCTGGAAGTATAAACTATTTCTCCCAAGCTTTGCATTTTATATATATAACAATTAGAACTAAATACACTAATATTACGAAAGAAAACTTCACTTCGATATATTTATAGCCCAAATTTTAGCTTATCGAAAGACGGTCAAAAGCACACCATTTCCTGAAAGTCGGAAGGAGAAATATTCACTTTAAGGCTAGGAGCATATTGACGTAATTTGGAGCAATTCCACTTACCTTAGCCCGGTAGCACGACGATTTGTCGGCCGAATTTGGCAAAACTAAATCCGTAGGAATGCTCCTGTTTGCTAAATCCTCGGTATCGAGTTAATTTTGAGTTTGAATTTGCGTTTGACGGCGTAATCGATCGAAAATTATAAATATTTCATTAACCCTCTGTTTCTCTCATGAGCTCTCTGGAAATTATCAAGTGATGCTTGAATTAAACCGAGGTGGAGACTTTATATGCTTGTGCACGAACGGAAGCGTGTCCTGGAGCCAACGGAGGCTCCCCTCCGTGACACGTTGCCATCACGGAGGGGCTGCATCCCGCTCCTTAGTAATGGTTGACGGGTTTCTTGTCCCGGTCTTTTGCCGGGCCTTTTTCTAGAATGTATGGCTTTCAAAAACTCTTAACCAACATGTGAATAGGCCATCTATGTATCGAGAATTTTACGGGGTGTAACAATGAATCCTCCTTTTGAAGAAATATATTTGGAATATGGTGTATTCATCAAAAAACACCATTTACTCACCACAATCAAATGGGATTGTGGAAAAAATTGAATGTTAAAGGAGATGATGAATGCATTGATAAGTTAGGTTTACCCAGGAACTTGTGAAGTGGGGGGTGGGAAGCCATTCTTACGGCTAAAAAAAAAAATACTCAATCGAGAGCCCAACAAAACACAATCAATTCCATATGAAAAATGAAAAGAAGAAACTCAATGCGAAATACTTCAAAGTGTGTAGATTGTTTGACAAGGTACAAGTTCTAAACCCAAAAGGGTGAAGATAGGGCCAAAAGCGGTGATTGTGTATTTTCATAGGATATGCCCGCAACAGTAAAGCATATTGATTTCTAGTTCACAAATCAGAAAATTCTAACATTCATATGAATACGGTAATTGAATCGAGATAATCTTTGAATTTTATGAGAAAATGTATATCCGTATAAAATTAAATGTGATCGTCTAGCAAAGGATCTAAACGACCTTGGGAAAAGACAAGGAAAATATCCACTAATGAGGAGAATCAAGGCATTAGAAAATGTGAAGGACTTTTACTTCCTTTGAACAAGATTTTCTAACATTTTTGTTGATAAATGAGCTTCGAACTTTCAAGCTATGACTTCAGCTCAATATTGGAAAAGAGGCAATCAACAGTGAGATTGAATCCACCAATGAATAATCATACATGGAAATTGGTTGATCTTAATTCCGAGGCTCTGCTTTAGGTTGCAAATGGATTTTCAAAAGAAAATTAAAAATGATGGCACTAATTGATAAATACAAAGCAAGACTTGTAGTCAAAGGTCCTAGACAAAAAGAAGGTGGATTAGTTTGACCGTATTCGTCGGTAATGAAGGAATTACATCTATTCGGGTAATAGAGTTGCTTATTATGATCTTGAAATCCATCAAATGGATATAAAAACAACTTTCTTGAATGGAGACTTGGAGGAAGAGATTTACATGAAACAACCTGAAGGTTTTGTAGTTCTGAAATAAAAGAAGGTTTGTCGACTTGTAAAGTCTCTTTAGGACTAAAACAAGCACTCAAACAATGACATGCTAAATTTGACCAAATGAAGTTAACAGACGATTTTAGGATTAATGAATGTGGTAAATGTGTTTACATTAAGAACACTGAAATCATATAGTCATTGTTTGTTTGTATGTTGATGACATGAAATGATAGCAGTAAAGACATTGCCGATATAAATACTCTTAAGCATCTACTTGCTAGCATGTTTGATATGAAAGACTTAGGAGTTAGGTTAATTCTAAGAATTAAAATGCAAAGGACTCCTCAAGGTCTAGCATTGTCTCAATCTCATAATATAAAATTGGTACTTGAAAAATTCATTTGAATTTTTAAGTCATAAAACTCAATTGATTTAAACCATAATTTTGCAAAGAATAAAGGTAAAAACAAGTCTCAATTGGAATATGCTTGAGTGTTAGGAGCTTGATGTACATAATAAATTTATGCTGCGACCTGATATAGCGTGCTATAAGTAAGCTAGTCGATTCACAGAAAGCAATCGACCAAACTCATTTGGATTGCAATGAAATGAGTATTAGGATAAAATATACCCAAGATTATGCTTTGCACTGATAAATATCACGCAATTGTCGAAGGAATATAATGATGCAAATTGGATCACTTGATCATGAAACTAAATTCACAAGTGGATATATTTTTATCATTGGTGGAGGAGCGATATCTTGTAATCATTCAAACAAACATGTAATTGCTCGCTACACAATGGAATCGAGTTCATGCGTTGGACAAAAGCTGGGTGAAGAAACGAATGGCTCCGTATTTCTTGAAGACATTCCATTTTGGCTCAAACCTTTGAAACCTATATGCATACATTCTGCGATAGTTAAAATTCTGAAGAGGAAGGTGAAGGCGTCGTGTATAATAGAAAATCTCTCGTCACGTATGGCCGAAGACATATCTTTGACAGAGCAACTACTCTCTAGTGAGTATCACACGATTGACTATGTAAAGTCAAAGGATAATGTCGGATCTACTTACAAAAAGGAATATATAGAGGTAGTTGAAACATCATCGAAGGGAATGGGGCTATGGCCAAGGACAAGTCATCGTGATGGTAACTCTACTGAAGGCCCCGGAGATCCCAAACATTTAGGTTCAAGGAGAAAAATAAAGTTATGTTTGACGGTTCCAACATTGTCAAAATAAATTTCTTTAGTCCATTCTTGTGATGAGACAATGTTCGTGTAAGGATGAAGTATTAAGATTCCTTAATGGTTTCTAAGTTTGATACGTGGTATATCGGAATAGTATCCTAAGGATAGTATCTAAAGGATAACACGTTTAGAAATCACCTATGTAAGTGTAAAGTGTAAGGCGCTTCGAAGAGTTAAGGCCAATTCTCTATGCACTTATGAACCAGGTGGTATTCATGGCTGAAACGAACACAACAATGAGAACCAAAGACATTTAAGGTTTAATTGTGTGAAATATGGTTGTCTAGGTATACACCAAAGCTCGACGGTTCAAAGATATCAAATCTATCGATTGACTGAGTATATCCGACATATGTTCACTACGGAAAGTTCAAAGGGAAACCTACTTATCTAGATGCGATTAATCCGTACTTGTAAATCACATAATTTTTCATGCATTTTTCATCATGTAGTCATTCCCCATTCATGTGGGAGATTGTTGGGATTTTTAAGATGTGAATAGGAAATGAGAAAAGACACCTTTTGGATTACACCAAAAATGCACCTTTTAAATTGAACCTCTCCATCTCACCCTTTTATTCTCTATAAATTCTAGGCTTGGCCTCATATTTTAAACACTCAATAAACGAAAAATATTTTTCTCTCCTCTGTATTATCTACATAAGTTTTCAACAGCAAAACTGTAAGTATCAAGTGTGATTCTGCTCTGTTATCTGAGTTTGCTGGAGTTCTGTAATTTGCATTGCCGCTATTACAAAAACGCTTTTCCGTTCTATCCTGGGAGGAAGTAACCAAAACCTTGGCAACAATGAGGGGGTTATAATTCCTTAAGGACATATAAAAAACTTGTGGGCTCGGAATAATATTTTTTACTTCATCTATTTTTTTGAAATCAATATTGTTTTGTTCTTTTATTATAAAACAGATATCGAGAGTTTATTGAACTGATCAGAACATAGTTACTAACAAATTCATCTTCAATTGAAAGATGGTGGATGCTTATTTACAGTATATTTTTTCATTGGAAGATAGACAGACGGTGACTAGGCTGGCAAGTAAATATTTTAATTTTGAGAGTGCTTCATTAATGGTAGCTAACAAGAATCAATGAATCACCAATTTGGTCGTTGGACTCCCTCTCTTTCTTGCTAGAGATATCATGTTAGGATAATATCCCATCTACTTGCTTAATTATTCATGAATAAGGTATTAGACTTGCTAGACAACTATTTGCTTCCCTTTTATGCAGACTGTAATGTTGTGTATGATGTGTTTGTCTACTCTTAAATTTGAATGCCTGATTTGATAATTCATAGCCAACATTCTAGAAAATTTGGGTTAAAACTCATGTGTTTCGTTGTAGCTTATACACCAATAAATACTTCTTTCACCTTTCCTTTTTAGTTGTGCTATAATCTTTGCTTTCTTTCTTTTTCATGAAAAACACTTGGGAGTACACCTGGAGTTGATACGACTCCATCTCTGTTCAAATTAGAGAAACAACTATTAGTCGCACCACAATACCCATCCATATATAACAGCCCCCGCCGGTGTCTAAAGAGTCCCAATGCCCCTTCTTTCTCCCTCAAAATTCTGCATTTTTGTATATATGTAAATTTTGATGGACATTTTCACCAATGTGGTATATGCATTTTACGAATTGCTTTGTTAGTGTCTGGATTGAACAAACTGACTTAGTGCGATAGCGAATGTATTCTTTTGCTTTCCCCTCCCTTTTCGTTTGGATATTTGTTTCCACATGATCATCTAGTGAAGGTGTCCTTGGAATATAATAACTAGTGATCATCTTTAACTATTTTTATGAAAGAACATTTTTTAAAGTTTCAAAACTTCTTTCATTAAGAAGGTAAAAATCCAGAACAACTTTTTTTTTCTAAACAAATAAGAAAGCCCAAAAACTCTAGCTCAAGTTATTTTAAAAATATATAAAAGGGATA
>JACEIK010001664.1:167561-182507 GCA_018107945.1 Datura stramonium | reverse complement strand
ATCTTCATAGGTATACTACCTTACGCCCATTAATTGTTTTATTTTCACGTGTATATCCTATGTACTATTTTCCATTTATGCTATATATTTTTGCACTGTGAATATAGACATATACTGTTTTTCGCATTACATATACTATTTTTGATATACTCGATATACATTACATATACACCTTTTCATATACTATATTTTATACCATATATGCAACTTGACATACATCCGAGATACTACTCACACGCACCCCATGCACCCCATACCATTTTTACATCATATGTATTGCTTACACATGACATATGCCCATCCTATATACACCATATACATTGTGTGTGTTAATATACTCTTTACACGTCATGTACAATATGTCATATGTAACTTTACAAATGTCTATATATATCTCCACATAACATACATACACACATAGTACTATCTTACATGCACCACTTCCTGTGTCATACACACATCTACATGCTATTTGCTTTACATGTTTCTTTCTCAAACTGTACGTATACACTATTCTGTATATGATATACATATTGTTGACATATTACCATATACCACTACATTACCTTGTAGATAATATATTTATATCTTACCCGTATATTTTATGGACATCACTTGTATATACATGTAATTTTTAACTATGACTTTGATTTAACCATTTCTATTTACTTTAGCATTAATATATCTAGCACTTTTTAGCAAGTAGTAATAAAAGAATTAATAAATATAGACATATACTATTTTTTGCCTTGTATATACTATTTTTGATATACTTGATATACATTGCATACCTGTTCATATACTATATTGTATACCATATATGCAACTTTACAGCGGCCGAGATACTACTCATATACACCCCATGCACCTCATACTATGTGTATGTGTTTACATCACACGTATTACTTACACATGACATAAGCCCATCCTATATACACCATATGCATTGTGGATATTACCATACTCTTTACACGTCATATACAATAATCCATACATAACTTTATACAGGTGTATATATATCTTCACATAACATACATACACACAAACTAGTCCATATATATCTTCACATAACATACACACACACAAACTACTATTTTACATGAACCACTCCCTGTATCAAACATACATCTATATACTACTTTTTCCTACATGTATCATACACCTATTTTCTTTCATCATATACATATTTCTTTCTCAAATTGAATGTATACACTATTTGTATAGTACACATATTATTGCCATATACTACCATATACCACTACACCACCCGGTATATCATACATATATTTAGCCCATATATTTTATATATATCACTTGTATATCCATATTATTTTTAACAACAACTTTGACTGAACCATTTTTCTTTACTTCAGCGTTAATATATCGAGCAATTTTTAGAAATTAATAATAAAAGAATAATAAATCTCTTAGTGTATCTTAGACTAAATTTAATGACTATCTTAGGATAGGTTCTGGGGAGGTGCTTAACATCTTTCCATCGAGTAAATACACTCTTACTTTAGAATCTAACAGGTTTCGCAGACTAAAATAGAGAGACATTTCCATACAAATAGATTTCCTAATATGCCCATTGAAATTAGGCGGCGACTCTAAACACTTACAAATCAGAAAAAACACAATCACGAAGTTGTACACTTTTTGAATTTGTTCGCAATAGGTCATGAAAATGATCAATATAATTAATTATATTGTCAAACTACAAGAATCATGTAGCAACCACAATCCTAACAACTAACAAATTACAAGACAAGATATAGAAGAAATCTTAGGATCGATGACAATTGAGTCATCGTCCTAGCACTCGTCGAATCTCCCCTTCCTCTTCGAATCGTCTCTTCCTCTAATCTGACTTGAACTCCTTATAAAATTGTTTCTAACAAGTATTTATAATGTGTGGAAGCACTCTAGGACGCAGACATATCTTCTAAAATTAAAACAGGTTCGGATAGGGCCAAAGATGGCTTGGCACGATGTACCATGCGTCGTTCTAAGCCAAATCTTTTGAGAGCATCATTTTGTGCAGGTCAGCAACAGTTAACACTGCCACCTCATGCCCCCAGCGCGTGGCACGCTGTGGTAGTGTATTTCTGGGCTAAAAGTATTCCTTTGTCGGTCTGCACACACGATCACGGATCATTTTTTGTCGATTCTACTTATATTTCAAAGTCGTATGTGATTCTTTATAGCTCCATATCAGTCCATGTGTATGTCCTTCTATAACAGCACCTACTACTTCGGCTTTGAAGCCACTTTTTCATCCATTTTAGTGCAAATTAACTGTTTTTTACAAAATCATCTTTTACAAAATAAAATGCGTATACTAAGCATAGAATGAGTGAAATCAACTTAAGCACAAATAAAGTGATCAAAATGCTTCTTGTTTACATGTGGAATACTGACATGCTTTCATAAAAGACTATGCAGTTTTGATGATTGACAAAATAACGATAAGACAAGCTGCTTTAAATGAGTTGACAAGATATATTGTCTAAAGGAGCCGAATTTGCAACATGGTATATACGAAATAAAGACAAGTGTGAAAAAATAAAGGAATGAATGATTAAACTACATCACACAAACTCAAGAAAATAAACATGTACTGAATCAAAGTGTTAGAGTTCGAATAAAATATTATTGATGCAAGGAGTTTAACTTGAAGAAGGAGTCTCACTTGAAGTAGAACTCTAAGTCAAGAAGAGTTTGAATGATGAGTATTTTGAAGATAAGAAAAACTCTTTGAAGAGTTGTACTTAAATTGAAGCAGAATCACTCAGAGTTGGGTGTGCACTGATAGAGAGAAGAAGGGCAAATTGGCAAATTGACTTCTTGAGCGAGACCCAAAGAGTGAAGGAACACATTGAAGAACCAGGTCCTAGTACAGAGTCAAGCTAAGAGTTTAGCATTCTTGTATTAGGAGTATTCATAGAGTTGTAACACTGGTGTTATCTTAGTTCAGTGTGTTATAAACTGAATTAAGATTATTTAGTCTTCAAGTTGGGATAACTCGAAAACTTTGGGAAAGCATACCTTGGATGGTTTATGAGTTGTTAGGACTTAGAGTTTATAATCCCTTAGGTTACATAAGTTTGTAATCTGTTACTGAAAGACTCATTGTATTTTAGTGAAGTTGGGGTAAATCCTATTGAGGTACAGGTCGTGGTTTTTCACCTTTGTGAGCTGAGTGTTTTCCACGTAAAAATACTATATTCTTTACTTACTACTTTTACTACTTTGTTGAAATACGTTAGGCAACCTGTTTCACTCGTAGGCTATAAGCTAAACTAAATAACTAAATCTTAGTTGTGTAGACTATCAATCGGTATCAAAGTGGGTTATCTTATAGGCTAACACCTAATGTCACGACCCAAGCATAGACCCGGATCGGAACACGGGACAAGAAATCCCGAGAGGCTCCAAGTCGACCCATGACATGAACATAAATCTAACTCAATCATAGATAAGCGGAAGATAATCATAAATAACATAACAAAAGTCTAAACAAAAGATAGTATCTGAGTACATACGTGAATCCAACGCTGAATACACACTATGTCCGAAAATCCTCTAAACTGATGAGTTGATGGGACAAAACCCCCAACTAACTCTCTATAGTCTGAAAACTGAAAATACGAAATACAAATGATAAGAAGGGCCCTCGCAAGATGAGGACTCACCAACTGAGGCCGAGGAAAGCTAACTCCTGAGATCTGTCTAGTGGCGGAACTGAACCTGAGTATCGGATCCTGTATCTTGAACTGATACAACATAGAGTATGCGATCAGTATGTGGAATGTACCGAGTATGCAAGGTAAGTAAAACTGCTTAAGTAAGTAATCATTAAATCATGCACAATATAAAACATAATCAAAGTAAGATTCTGAGAGTAGGGCTTGCATGCTATTTTTCTGAAAACATGATCTGAACATAACTGAACATCATAACTGAATCGAATGACCCAAAGTTGAAAATGAATAATCATAAGTAAAACTGAATATTGGGTCAAACCTGCTGAAAATATAATATCATAACTGATATACATGCATAACTGAAATCATGAGGAACAATAAGAGACATGTCATATAACCGACATTACCACGATAGAGTTTATGTGGTCCCGACTATCACACTCAAGTGGGCAGAGCCATCCAAAGCCTTTTCAGGGCTAAGGGCGCTACCATGATATTGATATCAAGTTGAAGGCCCCTTGGGGCAGGGGAAATCTCACAAGGAGTCCCGAATAATCTGAATGTACCTACGTTGGCGCATAGTTCTGAGGCATCGGGTTGACTGACCCTTAGCCTACTCGGTGCTAGACACTACTCCCAAAAATATGCAGATGCGCTCTATCATTTTTCAACAAAGCTGACCATCGTCTAATGGCGAAGCTGAATAAATAACATACATGCATAATCGTAAATCATAACATGAGGAGCCTTGGCTCAAATCATACCACAAACTGAAAATAATGGGAGTCTTGACTCCAAAACCATGTGGTAAGCTAATTCATGAAATCATGAAATCATACTTGATCATATGGGCTTGCCCAATACTTTAACATGCTTGAAATCAACTTGATTCACTTTGAAAACATGAACATAAACATGGGTATATCCAAACCATACTTTCTTCATAAACATCTCATCATACTTGAACTCATAACTCAGAGATCTCTAATTTCATGAACATTCATAGATAAGCATCATAATTTAGGAACTTGAAAACATAACTTATAATTTAAAACATTGTAAAATCTGTCCATTAATCATAATTCATTATTTAAAATATGCTTAGATCATACCCATGAATAAACTTAAGAATGCATGCATTGGGTAAGAACCCCATAGAATAATCAACTAGAACATCATGAATTTGGAGGAAATTGGGCATGGGTGTGGACAATTACACCCATTCATAGCCTTACATACCTGAAGGAATCTGATTCTCACACTTTCTTGATAGCCCAAAAGAGTATTGAGGAAGATTTTGTAGAAAACTAGACTTGATCACCTCTCAAAGCCTTTAAGCTTGCATGCATGAATTAGGATAAGAATCACATAACCTCTCTTAAAACACTCTATTTCGTGATGCAGGTTAGGATCCTAGGGCTTAGGAATGACGAAAATACCCTTAATGAATTCCCTGAAAAAACTGCTCTGCTAGTGACAATGGGCATCACAATGGACAGTTCCTAGATCCCATGGTCCCTTACTACCCCTTATCGTTTCATCCCCGATTCAAGTCTCGGATCCCCTACCACGACTGGACATGACAAGTCGTTACAAGCTCCAATGACTCGTTGCTGCCATTTTTTGTCACCACAGCCCTAGCCAGAAATTCTTTCCAACGAGTGCTAACAATGGCTCGTTGCTCCCAGCAACGGGTTGTACCACGACTCGTTACTTCGTCCTTGCACTAGACCCACCTTACAAGGTCTCACATCCAACAACCCGTTACACCAAACAACAGGTCGTTCCTAGGCCCGTAACTCCCAACTCCAGACCTGCAGTATCTCATCACGGGCACATCCAATGGGTCGTTTGTCCCCCCAATGACTCGTACAATGACCCGTTTTGAGAAAATCTTCCAAATTTATGCTACTTTTCATTTTTAAATCCCAGATCTAGTCTTAGGCACTTTCGGGGTATTGCACCTAAACTAAGATCATGATAAATTCTGCACCACCAATAGGGTACAACAAAGGATAATCAACAACCAGACCTCTTTTTTTCAATGGATCTTATTTTATCTAGTGGAGAACGTTTTTGGAAAACTTCATTCAGGCTGAAGATTACGAGTTATGGGATTGAATCACTATAGGACCAACCATTCCTGTGAAAATGGTGGAAGGAGTTAAAGCTGTGAAAGTAAGATCAGAATTCACTCCAGAAGATCTAGTGGCACTCAAAAAGAATGCAAAGGATAAAAACATTCTGGTGTGTGATTTAAGTCCTGATAAGTACAATAGGATTTCAAATTGTACTACTACCAAGCAAATATGGAATGCTCTGGTTAATGCTTGTGAAGGGATGAGTCAAATGAGAAAATTTAGGGTAGCTATGTTATTTACTATGTATGAAACATTCAAGATGAAGAAAAATGAGTCATTGCAAAATGATCACTAGACTCACATCTCTGGTCAATGAATTGTCATCCCCGGGAAAGGTTCTCACTATTGAGGAGCAGGTTGATAAAGTTCTAAGAATTCTCCCAAAAGCTAAATAGGATATGAAAGTAACTGCTATCATAGAAGTAAAGGATATCTCTACCATGACACTTGATGAATTGGTAGGAAATTTGAACTATGAAATGAATATGGATGATCTCTAAAAGGAATAATTGATTAAGGAAAGGTCACTAAAGACATCTGATAGTGATAAATCTGATTTTAATGAAGAACAAGTGGCCTTCCTAGCAAAGAAATTTAAGAAGTTTCTCAAGAAATAGAAGGGGTATGATAGGAAAGGAACATGTAGCAAGAAAGGGTCCAAAGAAAAATCCCAAGAATATTGCTACAAGTGCTTCAAAACTGATCATATGATCAAGGACTGTCCACTATGGAAAATTGAATGGAAGAAAGAAAAGGCTAGAAAGGAAATGAAGGAGAAGGCAAAGAAAAAGGATAAGAAAAATTATGCTATGACGGCTGGATGTGATCAAGATCAGATGAGTCTGGCAATGAAAAGATAAATGAGACTGCCTTCATGGACATAGAAGACTCAGACCTGGATAAAGAAAGAAAAAATTCGGAGGTAAGTACTCCTGACTTAACAGAAAATTTGCATCTTCTCTCTAAAAGAAAACTCATTTCTATGATGAATTCTTTGATTCATAATCTTCAAGAATTAACCTCCGACCAACTATTCAGTGCTCTTGAAAGTTTAAGGCTTGATTATATTGATCTTTAAAACTGCAAGAATGTCAGTTAAAAGAGAACAATACCCTAAAACAATAGGTTAATCAATTTGAATCAGCTAATCTGACCCTAAAATTTGAAAATTTGAAGGAGTCTTCTTCTCAAAAGGAAGAGATGAGTAGAAATCAAAAAATGATTGAGTCAGAACTTAAGGATTGCGAAATTGATTTCTCTTGTGAGAAAGAAAAAGTAAGAAAACTGAGTCTAGAAGTGTCTAGGTTGAAACTGGATCTTAAGACAGTAAGTAGATGAACAAAGTCATCCAGAATCATAAATAACTTAAGTGAAAGTGTTCATAATGAAAGGGCAGGTATATAATTTCATAAAGAAACAAATATCACTGAAGATATCTGTTACTTTTGTGGAAAATTTGGACACCCCGCTATTGAATGTCCAGTAGCTACTGGGTGTAGAAACAGAACCACAATATCAGGCAAAAGAAATAGCTCTAAACCTTTTCACAGAAGTAGGTCCAACAACCTGTTGTCAAGACGGGAAAAAACAAATTTGATTCATCCTTTTAATCATAAGAAAGGACCCAAGCTTGTCTGGGTTCTTAAACCTAACCTTTAAACTATTTTATAGGTGAAAGTGAAATAAAGCAAGAGACATTGGTATATGGATAGTGCCTGTTCAAGGCATATGACTGGAAACAAACAGAAGTTCCTTTCACTCACCCCACTCAAATGGGAAAATATATCCTTTGGAGATGGTAAAAAGGGTACAGTCACTGAAATTTAAAAAATTGGAAGATCAAAAGCAAAGGAACTAGAGAAGTGTATCATGTAGATGGATTGAAACACAATTTGCTGAGTATATCTCAGTTGTGTGACAAAGATTATAAGGTAACCTTCACTTCTGCAGGTTGTAGGGTCAAAAAGCCGGATACAAAGGAAATTGTCTTAATTGCTGACAAATACAAAAATGTGTATAAGGCCGCTATCATGGGGATGCCTGGTACAGATCTGACATGTCTTAGTGCAATTGATTATAACCCCTTACTTTGGCACAAAAGACTTGGAAATGCTAGTCTAAAACAATTGAATAAACTTTCTTCAAAGGACGTGGTTATAGGCTTTCCTAAAATAAATTTCAAATATGACAAAGTCTGTAGTGCCTGTGTAAGGGGAAAGCAAGTGACATCTTCTTTCAAACCAAAGAATCAAGTAAGTACAAACAGGTGTCTTGAGTTGATCCATATATATCTTTGTGGACTAATGAAAGTAAGAAGCAGAGGAGACAAAAGGTATGTCTTTGTTATTGTTGATGATTATTCCAGGTTCACCTGAACTTTGTTTTTAGCTTCAAAAGAATATGCCTTTGATATCTTTTTTTATTTTTATTAAGAAAATGGAAAAGAAACTAGGCATCTCCTTGATTTCCATCAGATCTAGCCATGAAACAGGATTTGAAAAATGCAAAATTCTTAGAATTCTGTTTATCCAACGGAATAGATCACAATTTCTTTGCTCCCAGAACACCACAAAAAATAGAGTAGTAGAAAGGAAAAATAGGACTTTGGAAGATATGGCTAGAACAATTATGATTGCAGAAAACCTTGCAAGAAAATTTTAAGCTGAGGCCATAAGTACTGTTTGTTACATTATGAATAGATGCATGACCAGACCTTTGTTAGAGAAGACTCCCTATGAATTACTCAGGGGTAGAAAATCTAATATTGCTCATCTTAGAATTTTTAGTTGCAAATGCTTCATTCATAATAATGAAAAAGATAATTTGAGAAAATTTGATGCAAGAAGTGATGAGGGAATCTTCTTAGGATACTCTCAACACAGTAAAGCATACAGGATATTGAATAAAAGAATAAACTGTGCTGAAGAAAGTGTGCATGTTATTTTTGATTAATCTAGTATTATGCTTGAGACTAATATGCAGGATAAAAGTGAAACTGATCAGCATGCTCAGGTACAAGTTGCATCTCCTGGTCCAACTACTGAACAGGCTATAAGCACATTGACAGGGGGAACAACAAATCATGAAGCTGACTCAATATCAGTTCAAATAGCTGATACTGATGCTGGAACCTCACAATTAGGGTTAGTGTTGAAAAGTTACAAGTATCAAGGATCTCATCCTATTGAAAATATTCTTACAGATCTAATATATGGAATTACTACCAAATTAGGTAACAAGAACTTATGTGCCTTTAAATCCTTTTTGTCAAAGATTGAGACTAAAAGGGTGAAAAAAGCTCTTCTTGATCAAGACCGGATACTGGTTATGCAAGAAGAGCTTAATCAGTTTGAAAGAAGCAAGGTATGGTACCTGGTTCCTCCACCAGAAGGTAGAACTATGATTGACACTAAATGGGTGTACAAAAACAAGCTGGATGAGAATGGAATGGTTACAAGGAACAAGGCAAGAATAGTGATTCAAGGTTATAACCAAGAAGAAGGAATTGACAATGATGAGATATTTGCTCCTGTGGCAAGACTTGAAGCAATTAGACTGCTTATAGCCTTTGCTGCCTTTAAGAAATTTACTCTTTATCAAATGGATGTGAAGAGTGCATTCTTAAATGGCAACTTAAAAGAAGAAGTCTATGTGAAGAAACCACCATGATTTGATAGTATTGAGTTTCCTGATCATGTCTACAAACTAAATAAAGCCTTGTATGGTTCGAAGCAAGATCCAAGAGCTTGGTTTGAAAGATTGTCAAATTTCCTTTTGAAACATGGGCACACAAGAGGTAAAATTAACAATACTCTCTTTTTGAAAACATAAGGCAACGATCTGTTGATTGTGCAGGTGTATATGGATGATATCATCTTTGGATCAACTGATAGCTTCATGACTCAAGAATTTGCAAAGCTCATGAATGGGGAATTTGAAATGAGCATGATGGGAGAATTAAACTTCTTCCTAGGACTGCAAATCAAGCAAATTCCAACTGTAACCTTGATTCATCAACAAAAGTATGTGAAGGGGTTACTCAAAAGATTCAAAATAGAAGATGCAAAGAATATTGATACCCCCATTGCCACTGCCACAAAGCTGGACCTTGATGAAATAGGTCCATCCATAGAGTAGAAGCTATATAAAGGTATGATTGGGTCTCCTCTGTACCTCAAAGCCAATAGACATGATATTATTTTTAGTGTTGGACTGTGTGCTAGGTTTCAAGCAAATTGCAAAGAATCCCATCTTAAAGCTGTTAAAAGAATTCTAAGGTATCTCAAGGGAACTATTGATTTGGGTTTGTGCTATCCAAAAGGGAACAATTTTTCTCTTGTGGGATATGCATATGCTGATTATGTAGGGTATTTAGTTGATAGAAGAGCACCATAGGCATGACACATTTTCTTGGATCATGTTTGATCTCCTAGTCCACTAAGAAGCAAAATTCTGTAGCCTTGTCTACTATGAGGCTGAGTATGTGGCTGCTGGACATGTTATGCTCCATTTTTATGAATCAAACAATAACTATTGGATTTTGGCATAGATGTTCGATGTGTTCCTCTCCTGTGTGACAATACTAGTACCATTAATATTGCTAAGAATCCTGTACAACATAAAAGAACCAAATAAATTGACATAAGACAGCATTTTCTTTGAGAAAATGTAGAAAAGGGTCATATCTCAATAATGTTTTGTTCTTTTGAAAAGTAAATTGTTGATATCTTTACCAAGGTTCTAAGTAGGGAACATTTTGTAAAGAACAAGTTAAATCTAGGGATGATTAGGATTGTGTAAGCCTCCCTCGATGATTAGCTAGAATAAAGATTTTTCCAAATTTTATAACCAAAATATTATTCAATTTAGTCTTGCACATTTAGTTGTATGTCCCATTTCCAGGTTATTAATATGTTTTTAACATAATCTTGTATTAAATTGTGTAGTGAAGCAGTCCATGAAAATAATTATGATCTCAAATTAATTCTACCAAGTATGTCCTACACTATACTGAGCTAATTGTGTCTAATGTGAAACAACTGAACATTTCCGTTTCACCTACTCATTACTTATGAAAACCATCAAACTTCAATACTTCAAAAAGCCATCACTGCCATCATATCATTTGTTTTTCTCTCTCTAGGTTCAATCACATCTACTGACTCATTTCAACCTCTCACCATCTTTTTTAAAATAGTGAAGTTGAGGCATTAGGTTTAGAATCCTTCTTGAACCATCCAAATCTTGAAAGCATGCTTATCTTAAAACGTCACCTACTTTTACTATGGACTCATCATCTTCATCCCCCACCAAAACTCCCATGGTATTTGCTAATCCTATCTCTGATTCTCGTGAACTGATTGTGCACAAAAGTTAACCCAGAGGGTTCCTTCCTCTATTCCCTTCAAAATGTCTGATTTTGTTGCGTGAAACACTTTCAAGAATTAGTTCTCCACTTCTTCTGATGTCCCTCCATTTGAGTCCCGTTTGTCCACTATTATGTGTGATGTAATGCCTCTTCAAAGTGCTGAAAATGAGGGCATTCCTATTGCAGATCTCATTTTTAAAAGATTTCATTCTCATTTGAGAAAGAAGTCTGGTTCCTCCATCCCAATTCCTGAGGATGAACCAACTAGTGAACTGCCTCCATTTTTTATTCCTTTTAGGGCTCCTCACACAAGAAATCAAAAGCATCAAGAGGATGTTATCTTGGAGAAAGATCTTAATGAAAGCAAAAAAGAAGAAATCCTCTTAAGTCTCTTCTCCTTCGAAAGGAGTCTCGTCTAGTGATGACTTGTTTCTTCGAAAAGTTCAACGGTCAAAGGTGATGAAGAGTTCTATTTCTAAGCCCTCCTCCGTTCAGTCATCTCAGTTAGCTTCTGCCCCCAAGCTATCTTCTAAGAAAACTATCCTTTCCCCATCAAAACCCTCTTCTAAATTTGCTTCCAAACCCCCTTCTAAACCCACTCTAAAAACCCATTCATCAAAATGGATTACCCAACCTGGTCCATCCAAGGAGTTTGATTCTTAAGGGACTGATGAAGATGTGTCTGTTGAAATAGACACCTCCAGCATCACTGACCCTTACTTGCTACACCTTCTCCATTTTAAAAAGAGAGCTATTCTTCAAGGCCGAGTTATGATGAGCTACGATAGAACTAAAATAGCCACATTAAAAGCCAAGCTGGAGGTACAAGGTTGGACTGCTCTTTTGCTTCAAGGAAATGTCCAGGGGAAATTTGGGAGACCTAAGGTAATGGAGTTCTATGCTAATGGTGTTAAGAAGGGGCTACTATTTTTCACCTCTGTACGGGGGATATCTATGCTTCTGCTAGTTGAGGATGTGTCAAGAATTTTACAAGTTCCAATGGAGGATGGGACCACTATGTCAAGTTTGAGTGGCTGCCCTTGGACAACATGGCATCCGCATTTGATATTTGTAGAAAGTTTTTTGGTCAGCCTTTTCTTCTTCAGCATTACAGAGTAATGAAAAGAGAAATGTCCCCTCTCCATCAGCTGTATTTTGACGTAGTGCATAGGGTGATCACACGAAAAAATGAAAGAAGGACTGAAGGGACATGCTCCCCTCTATGGGTTTTGACTATCTCACATCTTTGAGGACTTTTCCATTCCTGTTCAAGTTTAGACTCTTCAAACAATGAAAGATGTCCTAGGTCAGGTGAACCATTTTGTTCTACCTACTTCGATGAGAAGAGCAGACACTCCCCTGTAAAGAATGAGGATTGTTTTGGCTGATAAGACTGTTGAATTGGAAATCGCCAAAGCAGATCATGAGAGGGAGAAGAATGCTCTTCAGGTAAAGATCAATGATTTGCAGACTACCCTTGCTAGAGAGAGGGATGAACATGTTGAAAGCCATTCATAGGTTGACTCAATTGCTTCCATCCGTTTCATCCTCCTAGCCATGTCATTCTCATTTCTCTAGCCCTATTTTGCTGTCTATCTAGTTCTTTGTTCTCCTGCTCAACTGGTTCTTGTTATTCATTGTTATCTTGGACTTAATGTAGCACGTCTTACGATAGATGAATAACATAGTTATCTTTTTCTTGCATTGACTTATGAGTCTGCTCTTTTTAATTTTTTATTATGTTTGATTAAGATCTGTGTCTGATTATTTTGGTGATAGCCCCAGTGACCATAAATTATTTAACTCATCTTCTTGGTAAGTATAATTAAAATATTGAACCAACTTTTTGATGATGTCAAAAGNAGTATAATTAAAATATTGAACCAACTTTTTGATGATGTCAAAAGGGTGAAAAAAATATGTTGTGCAATTATAATCCATTGACAGTCTGTTTCAATCAAGTGTTTCACATCTTAATACCTACAGATAAAGATAGTTGATAGCACAAAGACAAAAGGTTTGTCATCATCAAAAAAGTAAAATTTATTAGGTTCTATGCAGTTTTGATGATTGACAAAATAATGATGAAACCGGTAAGTCAAGCTGCTTCAAATGAGTTGACAAAATACACTGTCTAAAGGAGCTGAATTTGCAATATGGTATATACGAAATAAAGACAAGTGTACAAAAATAAAGAAATAAATGATAAAGCTACGTCACACAAACTCAAGGAAATAAACATGTGCTGAATTGAGGTGTTATAGTTCGAATACAACACTATTGGCACAAGGAGTTTAACTTGAAGAAGGAGTCTCACTTGAAATAAAGTTTGAGTGATGAGCAGTTTGAAGATAAGAAGAACTCTTTGAAGAGTTGTACTTAAATTGAAGCAGAATCACTCAGAGTTGGGCATGCACTGATAGAGAGAAAAAAGACAATTGGCAAATTGACTTCTTGAGTGAGATCCAAAGAGTAAAGGAACACATTGAAGAACTAGGTCCTAGTACAGAGTCAAGCTAAGAGTTTAGCATTCTTGTATTAGGAGTATTCATTGAGTTGTAACATTGGTGTTATCTTAGTTCAGTGTGTTATAAATTGAATTAGGATTATTTAGTCTTCAAGTTGGGATAACTCGAAGACTTTGGCAACACATACTTTGGAAGGTCTGTGATTTGTTAGTAATTAGAGTTTATAATTCCTTAAATTACAGAAGTTTGTAATTTGTTATTGAAAAGCTCATTGTGTTTTAGTTAAGTTTGAGTAAATCCCCTTGAGGTAAAGGTCATGGTTTTTTACCTTTGTAAGTCAGGTGTTTTCCACGTAAAAACACTATATTCTTTACTTACTGTTTTTACTAATTTGTTGAAACACGTTAGGCAACCTATTTCACTCGTAGGCTATAAGCTAAGGTAAATAACTAAAATCTTGATCGTGATTTTTTACCTTTAATTTCTTTTTATCCATATGAAATAAGTACATTTCTAGTCCACTCTTAGGTGAGTCTCCCAGAAGCTGTAAGTGATACATTTTGATTAGATTATGAACATGAGGTAACTTGATAGGTAATTCCAGCATCTAAGTTGTCAAGAAATTTTTTTCTTCCTGTAATCCAACTTGCTTGTTGCGGAATTGGACAATTACTAATCTGAAAATAGCTGATGTAGTATGTATGGATCTATTTGATCCATTATGGATCATCCATAACTTGTCTACTTTGTGAGCTAGGTGCTTAAAGAATCGAGGGTTCCTAAAGTGTAAGAGAGCAAATTACTCTTGAATAGATGCACCCAGTGGTCAAAGAGTTTGATACAATATTCAGAAAGAGAAAGAGAGAAATTGTATTCATTATTAGGAATTAAATGAAATATGTGGAAATATTCTGACAAGTTAAAAAAATTGGTTACGTATTAAGCCTAAAAAATAATTATAACAATTGAACATAATTATTTCTACACAGTTTTCATTCAGACTCAGAAAAATATTTTTTTCCAAAATTTTCGAACAAGAAAACAGCTTAATACTTTTCTCTTGTTGAAAGATATTTTTAAGGAAGAAGAAAGCGAGTAAAATATTGAAAATCTCAACATTTGCTTCCACACTTCAAGATTCATTTTACTAAATTTTTTTTAGGGATAATCAGTTTATTATGTAGTTATTGTCCTTTGATCAGATTGATATACGGTAATTAATTGATAGAATTCTACATGTAATTTTTCTCTTTGATAAATGG
>JACEIK010001664.1:97995-113352 GCA_018107945.1 Datura stramonium | reverse complement strand
TATATATGTGTGTGTGTGTGTGTGTATGTGTCACGACCTGAGCTGGGACCCCCCGACCGAGACACGGGACCTAGAACCACAATAACTCCAAGTCAACCCATGACATTTACATTAGCAACTAAAAAGTGTATATTAAAGCGTAAAGTGATAACTTAAACATGAATAAGCGAAATTCTGAATAACATAATATATAAAAATGATCATAAATGGAGTCAAAACTCGATAAAGCTTAAAGTCTACATAATGTCTGATAATCCTCTAAATTGTCTGATGAACTGATGGGACAACAACCCCAACTAGCTCGCTAAAGTCTAAAACTGAAATAGCATAATTAAACACTAAATTTAATGTCCTCGGAAGATGAGGACTCACCAACAACGAGAATTGAGCTGGACCACGGGGGAGCTGGACTAAAGGTGAAACTAAGTCTAATCGCTCGGACCTGTATCATGAAACGGTAGTATAGAGTATGCGGTAAGTTCTTTGAATATATTGAGTATGTAAGGTAAGGAAAACATGCAGAGTAAATGTTAACTAAAATCATGCATATCAATATAAATTATTAGATCATGAGAGTAAGGACTGCAACCGCATCGAAAACATACATAGTCATAAGTTGAGTATCATATCTGAACAGAATGACCCAAGGTTAAAAAATAGAAATCATATGACTTCTCATAGCTAAAATCATAAGTAAGAGATCATAAACTAATCATTGGGTCAAACCTGCATTAAAATATAATATCATAAGTCATGAACATAAAGAACAGAAATCATGAGGAACAATATGAGAATCGTCATAATCGACACCATCATGATAGAGCTTATGTGATGCCCCAACTATCACACTCAAGTGGACAGATCCAAAACCTTTCTAGTTATAAGGACGATACAACGATATCGATATCAAGCTAAGGCGCCTTACGGGACAGGGGAAAACTCTCAAGGGAAGTCCCAATGTGTATGTTTACCTACGTTAGCGCGTAGTTTTGACACCCAGGGTTTACTTGAACCCTTGGCCTACTCGGTGATAGAGCTACTCTAAGAAACATGAATAGTGCTCCCATCATTTTTCAATGAAGCTGTAATATTAATTACATGCATAGTCTGAAATTTGAACATTTGGGAGTCTTGGTCCAAACATACCATAAGTTGAATTAGGATTATTGACTCTAAACCATATGGTATAATCTAATCTTATTAACCTGAGCTAAATCATGAAAACATACTTAACTTGTGTGGGCTTACCCCAAATCTTAAAACCATGCATACTTGAAATAGACTTCATAAGTCAGAATTATAGATTCATATACATGTAATTTATAAACATTCATTCATGCTATATATCTCATCATACTTGAAATCATGAATCATAAACTTGATTTTTCATAAAACTTGCATAATAGGGCATAATTTCTAAAAAACTTAAAATCACGAATTTATAATTAATTTATGTATAAAATCTACCCATAAATATTAATACATTCTTTGGAACATGAGGAGAATTGACCCATAGACTATCATAGAGAACCCTATAAAACCATATACTAGAATTAGAACTTGAGAAAAAATTTGGACATGAGAGTGAAAGAAACTCTCATTCATAACCCTATATACCTGGGTAAATGATGTGCTGTGAGTTTACAACACTTTCGATGCTTAAAATTGAGGAAATAAGTATGAAATTAGGTGATTTTATATGGATATGAGGCACTTTTACTTTTATTTTTCAGGGAAAATAGGTGTTGGAGTTGAATTGTGCAAAAGGTGGAAAAAATTGCAGAAAAGTGGCTAAGTACGGACCTCAGTACGAGCTGTGCCATTCTGGTATGATCCGTACTGAGAGTCGTGGAAAATTTCAGGCCAAGAGTATTGAGGAAAAGGCAACTTATGGCTCGTGGTACGAGTTGTACCATATCAGTCGTAGAAAACTTCAGAAGATGTTGCACAGGCTAAGTCTCTTGGTACGGGTAGCAACCACGAAACATGTGATCTACCTAAGACCCGTACCAAGGAGCCATGGAAAAGTTTAGAAGAAATGAAGACTAGCAGGTCTCAAGGTACGAGAAGGAGTCACGGGTCATAGAACTGAGGTACGAGTCGTACCAAGCCATCTGTGATGAAGTTTAGAAGATTTCCAGAATTCTCAATATCAAACCACGACTAATTGTATGACTCATAGGTTCATGGTATGAGTCATGCCAGTTCACAACACTTAGTCAGATTCAACATATCCCAGCCAAAGTATGAGTCAAGTTATGACTCGTACAATCTTGTTACGGGTCGTAGGTGAAATCAGCGGCAGTTTCAGCAGTTTTCCTGTTTATTTAGGAAAAGGTTCTAAATATTTGTATAAATACTTTTTGGGTTATTTTCAGTGGGAAAAGTGGGAGAATACACGAAACACATTGAGAGGAAAATTGTTGTTAGCTTTCTATTCAAGTCTTTGAGATTTTCTTGCTTTGATTTTCTTCATTGCTCTTGAATAATTCTTCATAAATTCTTGTAATAATCAAGTGGATTTTCTTCTAGTCATCTCTATATGTATTAAAATTATGTGTTTGTCTATGAATTCTAATAATTTTATTACAATCATGAGAGGCTAAAGCCTCCACAACTAGGATTGTGGGAAGCATGGTAAATTAACAAACTAGGATTGCACAAAGTGATTCTAAACCAATTCTAAACACTTGTATTGTATTCTATGAATTTTTAATATTTCTTAACAGAGTGCAATGTTAGGACTTGCCCGAATTCTTTACTTTCTTGAACCTAGAGAAGTAGAGATTAGGAAAACAGAATTACAACAAACCCTTGATCTTTATGGGTCATTGTATAACTTAAGTTGCGGTCGCAGGATAGTTAATTTGGGGTAAATTTGATAATGATTGAAGTGAAATTGCTCATGAGACCTCACCTGAAGATTGAGTATAGTCATCTAATAGGGACGAACCAGTCATTTGGATGAACCTTAGTTATCAAGTTCTACAAGTAAGGATTGGGATAGATCACAAGTGTAAAACCTGAAGTAGTTATGAACCCTTAGGGAACACTTAACCCAGTTAATAACATAATCTTGATAACAATAATCAATTTTCAATCTTGTCATATAATTGCTTTTATAAAACCCCTTTTTTGGAGATAACACACTTAAAAGATTAAATACTAGAATTATTCTATATATTGACCATATTTCTTGTGGGATCGACCCCAACCTTTGTAGGATTCTTTATTGACAACGTCCACTTCATACTTTATTAGGAGTATGAGTTTGAGCGTTATTGGTTTGGGTCTTAGGTACTTCAGTTTCTACGGACTCAACTGGATGGCTAGAACTCCATAGAAGTACAGTCCTACAATGGTCTAAGAGTTCTACGCTAATTATTTGGCCACGATGGAGAAAAATATAAAAGGTGGGCAGATCTCGAGAGAATAGCCCAAGCTCGAGAGCGTGGTAGTGCGAGGTCGCATAGTTGATATATCCAAATGTACTATTTTTTAGGTACTCTATGGGCCACAATTCAGAGCTCCAAACATTACAGTTGAGTTCAATTATAGAATGGAGGCACTGAAAAAGGTAAAGAGGTTGGGGTATGAGGAGAGGCAGACCTAAATTAAATGGCTAGCTGGGGTTCTAGCGGATGACAAAGAGGACGTGGACTGGGTGGCCAGTGGAAAACAGGTCACAAAAGTCTCACTAAACTTCATAGTGAAGGCCTGCTGGACACTAGTCTGCCACCGATTCGCACTGATGGTTAATAACACACCCTCAGTGCAGATAGAGCATCCTTAGTGGCATGTATCATGTCAAGATACACCACTAATATTTTGAGGGTCATCACAGAGGAGATTCGAGATCGGGCTTTGGGATTGAGCACTAGTATCCCATTCCCGAGTCTTGTGTTCAGATTATGTTTAGAGGCGGGCCTTAAGGCGAAGATGGAGGTTGATACTATGATTGGAGGCCATAGGACGATGGATATAGATCTGATTCTGGATAAGATGAACTCGATGAGCTAGGTTAGACTTCCTACTACAGTCTCAGTACTACGGGTATCCGAGGGTGAGCATATTGATGCCCCCACCTCAGTGAAGCAGGATGAGATGCCGACTACAGAAGTCGTCCACACAAAGGCAGCTCCTAGTACTTTATCTGCACTTTCAAGCTAGACCCCAGCTGGATATGTATTGGTCCCACATGAGTTCCTCCAGAATATGGATAAAAGGCCGACAATGACCGAGATAAAGGTTCAATCTATGATGGAGAACGTCAACCTTGGGTGAAGGCAGATATTGAGATGGCCATGAGGGTGTTGCATGGACAGATAGATAGCTTCGAGTGCCGCTTCAATGAGAGCCTAGATGAGCATCTAGACACAGGCAACCTTAGGGAGGAGTTAAGGGCTCTTCGGAGCCAAATGACCAAGTTGTCATCTCGACAACTGGCAATTCTAGCAGCTCCCACTCTTCCGGACTTAGACATGGAGCTTGAGGGGGAGTTAGATTTTGAGGAATATTGGGTACCGTCTGTGGCTGGTGGAGGAAAGGGTAAGAAAAGGGTCTCAGAGGAGGTTGGAGATGAGCCCTCAATGAAGAGGAAAAAGAAGGAGAAGAAGGAAAGCAAGCGGGCGATATTGGAGAGCTTGCAAACTCATGATGCACATATGATATGTCAGAGTTGCAGGAGCGAGCTAGAGGAGCAAGGAACTCCACCACTGTCTAGAGAGTGCTTGCGGGTAGCGAGGACCCTTCGGGGGAGCCACATTCAGCCAGATTGGAGACTGAGGTCCTTGAGGCGACTGTTACTATGGAGGGGGTAACCAATCCCAAAATTGATGTCCCATGGAGTGCGCCGGCCACTGCTAGCGCCACTATTATAGCTGAGGTACCACCTCTGCAGGATGATAAGGGCGCTTAGTGCACCATAGGTATGTCCCTTTTCCTTGTTCTCACAATTGATGCTTTGGGGACGAAGCATGTTTTTCAAAAGGGGGTGTACTTATAATTTTTGGGTATCTTGTTTGTCTGAGGGTTTTTCTTGCCGTGTTTCTTTTTCTTTGGATATGTTATCTAGTAAAACTGGCATGTATAAGTGGTTTTTGTTATTTGTTTAACTAGAAGTAGCTTAGGATTACTTTACAGCCAATAAATGCACTAGTTTGATGTTTTGAAAAAAGTTGACCCTATTTAAAATGTTTTGATGTTAGCTGTGTAGTTAATTACAATTGCATGACTTCTGTGGATCTTTGTATGACATTTATATTATTAGCACGTGTAGTTGTAGCATAGCCGTGCATGAACTGGATAAGTGGATTCAATGCAAACAGGTACCATGAGTGAGTGAGGATTCATATTTAGTTCAATACTGTGTGGAGGATCTAGAACTTTTCCAGTTGGTCTTTACATAGGTTTTAGAATAGTTGGCTAGAAAATGATCATAGGCCATTTTTAATTTTAGCCACTTTAGTTTAAATTACCCTACCAAATATAAATGAATTCATTGATCCCCATTTTGAGCCTAACATTCACCATTTTTATTTGATTAACTCTTCACCTTTCCCATTGTTTATTATGAACCTTTTTTTACCCTGGTCCCTCCTTGGACATTGTGAGCCTCAACTCAGGCAAAATGCCTAAATTGAAGGTGGCTATAGTATGGGTGCATAGACTATAGGGAGGTGGAAAAGAAAGAAAAGGAAAAAACTTAAAGAAGGCGGAGGTGTTTTGGTGTGAAAAGAAAAGAAAGAAAAAATGAAAAGAAAAGAAAATAAAAGAGAAAAAGAAATGAAAAGATGAGAAAAACACACCACACTCACATATTGCATTTAAATAGACAAAAGGGAGGAAAAGTTGAAAAAGTGAAAAATGGGGTAAAAAGTGAAAAGTGAAGCCACGAGTATGTAGTGCCAAGGAGGGTTCAGTTACTAAATTTCATATCTACCATACCCATCCCAAAGCCTACATTATAAGCCGAACCAAGTCCTATAGAGATCCTAGCCTAATTGTTCGAAGAGCCAAAGTAGAGAAAATAAGGGCAAGCCTATTGTATCTGATGTGCAGCATTTGGAACTTCTTTGTGAGAGTGAGAGTCTTAATTGTTTAGTCCCAAGTTTCATAATTTTATATATCTCTGAGTGTTTGGGACTTCATTTTTTGTGAGGGTACTTGGTTTATGTTGTATTTTACCAATTGTCTATGTAAATAACATTGGTGATAGCTCAATTCTTTGCTAATAGTTGGATGTCATATATTGATCCTTATATGTCATTGGTTGTGGTTATATGTGTGCATAGCTGACTTAGTTTAAACGAAAAGTGGGTCAATAACTTATTTTGGTTCATAGTGCAAATTTTGTTGTGTTGGCTGTAGCTATTCTATATTTACTTTCTAGTTAAGCATCATTTTTAGTTATTGTTTTTCTTGCATGAGGATATGCAAAATTCTTAAGTTGAGGGTGTTAATGTGTTGTGAGTTTACAATACTTTCTATGCTTGAAACTGAGGAAATAAGCATAGACTTAGGTGTGTTTATATGGATATGAGGCACTTTTACTTTGTTTTCAGGGAATATAGGTGTTGGAGTTGATGTTATACCCCGGGAGCTTAAAGATCAGACCCGGGAGTTAAAATGGAGAAAAACTAAAAATCTGCATCAAGCACAGAACGAGTCATGAGGAGACCCGTGAGAGCAGCACACGAGTCGTTATGTGACTCGTGGGGAGGCCTAGGTGATGAGTCTGTAGTTTGGGAAACAGGATCCCCACGGGCGTCACGACTCGTGGTTAGCCCCCACGAGTAGCTAGGTCAGTCGTGCTGTGGGTGAGGAAGAAAAGAGAGGAAGGGAGGCAGTGCACTCAATGGGAGGACCCCACGAGTCATGGTCAGTCCCCACAATTTGTGGGGCGATTCATGAACAAACGAGGGATGAAATTTATTGAGGCTGAGGTAGTGTACATCACGGATAGTGACCACGAGTCGTGGTCACCTGGAACGATTCGTTATGTTGTCCGTTATCATCCCCGAAGACTTGAGAAGTAGTGAACCTCACGGACGACTCCACGAGTCGTGACCCTTGAAGATGAGTCGTTAGGTCCCTCGTTGGGACCCCCCTAACAGTTATTTTTCTGCGAATTTAGTAAGGGATATTTCGTAATTCCTAAGCTTCTAAGGCCTAAACTATGTCATTTTGAGTTATGAATCGTGACTTTTAAAGGAGTTAAGTTCATTTTAGGTCTTATTCATTCATGCATGTAAGGTAGAAGATTAGAGAGGGAGATCAAGCATAGTATTCATCAATTTCTCTTCAATTTCCTATTGGGCATTCAAACAAGTATGAGAATCAACTACCAGCAGGTATGTAGGGTTATGAATGGGTGATTCCTTTCACACCCATGTCAATCCCTCTCTAAAGTATGAAATTCCAATGTCTAATCTATGGGGTTTTAACCCAATGCATGATTTCCTTAATTGTCTACATGGGTATGATCTATATGTGTTTCTACGATTGAATTATGATCTATGGGCAAATTTTATTATTCTTTCAATCAAAAAATCATGTTTCTAGTTTTATGAATTGAAAAGCCCATTGAAGAGAAGTTTATGAAAGATTAGATTTATGATGAATGTAAGATAATGATGAGATACTATGATGAAAAGTATATTTTCATGCTACCCATGTCTATAATCATGTTTTTATATGAATTGAGTATTTTCAAGTACGATAACGCTTTAGGAAATGCCCACATGTTTAAGTATGAATTATGATTTTCCCGAATTAAGCTTACCACATGGTTTTAGAGCAAAGACTCCAAATTATTTTTCATCTTGTGGTATGTTTTGAGTTGAAGTTTTCATATGCATAGCTTACCATATGGTTTTGGAGTGAAGACTCCCAATTATCTTTCAGCTTGTGGTATGGTTTGAGTTAAAGCTTCTCATATGCATGATTTCAGCTTTGAGATGTATAAGATTTATGAGCTTCGTCAATAGACGATGTTGAACTTCGTTGAAAAATGATGTAGAGCATATGCATATTTTTAGAAGTAGTGTCTAGAATCGAGCAGGCTAAGGTTCGACCACCATATTCCTTAAAACTACGCACCAACGTAGGTTTATACTAATATATAAATGACTTCAGGACCTCCCTTGTGAGCTTCCCTTGCCTAAATGGGACTTCAGCTTGATATTGATATCATGGTATTGTCCCTAGCCCTGGAAAGGATTTGGACGGCTCTACCCACTTGAGTGTGATAGTTGGGACCATGTAAGCTCAATCGTGGTATGTCGGTTAAAAGGTGAGTCTCCCATTATTTCTCATGATTTCAGTTATGCATATTCATTACTCATGAGATTTACATATGTATGCATGTTTTAAAGTAGGTCTGACTCAATGTTTAGCTTTACTTATAAATATCATATTTCAGCTTTGAGTCAATCGATTATGTTATGACATGTTATGATGATATCTTATGTTACGATGAGATCATGATTTCATAAAGAATGCATGTAAGCCCTACTCTCGGACTCTTAATGGCTATGTTTTACATTATGGATTATCTTTAAATGATTTTAAGTGCTTTAGAAGTTTTACTTACCTTACATACTCAGTACATTCCACGTATTGACCGCATATTCTATGTTGTATCATTTCATGATATAGGATCCAGCTCTCAGGTTCAGCCTCGCTCGTAGTCAGCTTATCAGAGTTAGCATTTGCGTTGTTGGTGAGTCCTCATCTCTCGAGGAATAGATTATTCATATTCTCTTCATGTATTTCAGTTTCAGCTTGTTGAGTTAGTTAGGGTCTTGTCCCATCAACTCGTCATGTTTAGAGGCTTTTCAGACATATGTATGAATTCAGTTTCAGATTATATATTCTGATGTGATGTTTAAGTTTAGTCTTCTGCTATGATTATATTGTTGGCTGTTCAGTTTCATTGATGGAGTTAGATTTATGCTTATTCCATGGGTCGCCTTGGGGTCTTTTGGGGCTCCTTGTCCCATGTTGCAATCTGGGCCTCCGTTCGGGTCATGACAAACTTGGTATCAGAGCAATATTTTTGAAGTATCCTAGGGTGTCTAAAAGCTACGTTAAGTAGAGTCTATGAAGCGCGCCACACTTATGACGAAGAGGCTACGAGACATTTCGGAAATGTTCCCTTCTTTCATGATCTATGTCGTGCAATGAAATATCTCCTTATCCTTCTAATTCGTGCTATTCGCGATTGCAGAATCATGGCTCCCCGAAGAATGAATGGTAGGAGGAATGGAGATGGTGAAGGCCATGAGAATGGCAATGGAATGGGGCATCAGCAAGCCCCACCAGTTCAAGAGCACCAGGCACCGGAGCCAGCTGCCCATGCTGAGTTCCGGGATACTATTCAAATACTTGCGTAGGCCTTGACCACTCAGGTCAATCAGCGGGCTGTTGCGCATGTTCCACAAAATTACAATGTTGCGGCGGCTCGAGTCAGAGACTTCTTCAGAATGAACCCGCCGGAGTTCCTGGGGTCATAGGTAGATGAGGATACGCATGAGTTCCTAGATGAGATTATGATGATCACCCAAATCATGGGGGTGAGTGGAGTTGAGTGCACGAAGTTGGCCTCGTATCAGTTGAAAGGGGTCGCGCATATCTAGTTTCACCAATGGAAAGATAGCAGGGTCACTGGATCGGGCCCTGTCACTTGGGAAGATTTCATGTTGCATTCCTAGATCGGTTCTTCCCTCGTGAGATGAGGGAGCTAAAGGCCGCCGAGTTTGTGAATCTGAAGCAAGGGAGAATGACAGTACAAGAGTATTCCCTTGAGTTCACTCACCTATCAAAGTACGCCCCAGAGTTAGTAGCTGATCAGAGGGCGCGGTGAGCAGGTTCGTTCATGGAGTAGCGGACTATTTGGACAAGGATTGTAGGACCGCTATGCTCCATCAACATATGGAATTCCCTCAAATAGTTTTGTACGCCCAGTAGATGGAGGCGGCTCATGTGAGAGAGAGGGAGGCCAAGAGGGCTAGGACCAATAGTCACAGATTCTCACAACTAAGATCAGGTGGTGGGCATCGACAACAAACTCACCAGAGATCATCAGCCCCAGCGTCTTCAGCATTGAGTGTGCCACTCAGAACGAGGCATGAGCAGAGGGGGAGAGCATCAGGCTTCAGGGGTCATAGCAGCAGACCCGCAGATTCTAGAATCCCAACTTGCTGCAGGTGTGGTTGGGGGAACACGGGCTAGTTTTTAGCAGGTAAAGGTGCTTGTTTTGGGTGTGGGAAGCGCGGACACATGCTCAGAGATTGCCCAACTACGAGATAAGATCATGATGAGGGCAAAGGCCCAGTTTTTAGCATAGTAGCCCCTCCCGCACGCTCAGCACATCAGGGGGAATCTACTAGTGTAGGTGGTGGTCAGAGCCAGAATAGATTCTATGCTTTGGCACCCTGCCCGGAGCAGGAGGTCTCCCCGAATGCGGTCACTAGTACGTTATGAGTTTTCCATATTGATGTTTATGCTTTGCTAGATCCGGGGGCTACCTTGTCTTTTGTGACACCTTATGTGGCCAGTAGCTTCAGAGTCTATCCCGAAGTCTTGTCAGAACCCTTCTCAGTTTCTACTCCAGTAGGTGACTCAGTTATAGCTAGACGGGTGTATAGATGTTTTCCAGTCTCAGTCCTTTAGAAAGTCACCTTAGCAGATTTGATAGAATTATCCATGACCGATTTTGATGTTATCCTCGGCATGAATTGGCTATTTTCATGCTATGCTTCAGTTAATTGTAGAACCCGGGCAGTAGAGTTCAAATATCCAGGTGAGCCAGTCTTAGAATGGAAGGGTAGTTCAGTTGTGCCTGTAGGTCACTTCATTTCCTACCTTAAGGCCAAAAAGATGATTTCTAAGGGTTGTGTATACCATTTAGTTAGAGTTAAGGATGTTGAGTCCAAGATCCCGACTATCCAGTCAGTCTCAGTAGTATGTGAGTATCTAGAGGTCTTTCCTGATAATTTTCCAGGTGTTCCCCCGAGCGGAAGATTGATTTTGGTATTGACCTTCTTCCTGACATGCAATCTATATCTATTCCTCCCTACAGAATGGCTCCAGCCGAGCTAAAGGAGTTGAAAGAGCAGTTGAAGGACTTTCTAGATAAGGGTTTCATTACACCGAGCAAGTCTCCCTGGGGTGCACCAGTCCTGTTTGTCCAAAAGAAAGACGGTTCTCTTCGTATGTGCATTAATTATCGACAATTGAACAAGATCACCATCAAGAACAGGTATCCTCTATCCAGGATTGATGATTTATTTGACCAGCTTTAGGGTTCCAAGTGTTTTTCAAATATAGATCTCAGATCCAGATATTATCAGCTCAGTGTTCGGGAGTGTGACATCCCAAAGATAGCCTTTAGGATGCGGTATGGTCATTAGGAGTTTGTAGTTATGTATTTAGGACTAACGAATGCTCCTGCAGCTTTTATGGACTTGATGAATAGGGTGTTCAAGCCATAATTGGATATGTTTGTGATTGTGTTCATGGATGACATCCTGATATACTCTCGGAGTGAGGAGGAACATGCCACTCATTTGAGAATAGTGCTTTAGACTCTCAAGGATCGCCAATTATATGCCAAAATCAGTAAGTGCGAGTTTTGGTTGAACTCCGTAAACATTTTTGGGCCATGTGGTATCAAGTGAGGGCATAAAGGTGGATTCTCAGAAAATAGAAGCGGTAAAGAATTGGCCTAGACCGGTGAACCCTTCAGATATTCGGAGTTTCTTGGGTTTAGCTAGCTACTATCGGAGATTTGTTGAAGGTTTCTCATCTATTTCAGTGCCCTTTACAAAATTAATCCAGAAGAAGGTGAAATTCCAATGGTTGGAGGCTTGTGAGAAGAGCTTCCATGAGTTGAAGACTCGACTTACCTCAGCACTGGTGTTAACAATACCAGAGGGTATCGATGGGTTTGTGGTGTATTGTGATGCATCAAGAATCGAACTTGGGTGTGCTTTGATGCAACATGAGAATATTATAGCATATGCCTCCATAAAACTCAAGGTTCATGAGAAGAATAACCCGACCCATGATCTTGAATTGGCTGCGGTGGTATTTTCCTTGAAGATATGGCGACATTATTTGTATGGGGTACACATGGATGTGTTTACGGACCATAAGAACTTACAATATGTGTTTACTCAGAAGGATCTCAATCATCGGCAAAGGAGGTGGTTGGATTTACTCAAAGACTATGATATGAGCGTGCTTTACTATCCGGGAAAGGCTAATATAGTGGCTGACGAACTTAGTAGACTCTATATGGAGAGTGTGTCTCACGTGGAGGAAGAGAACAAGGAATTGGTGAAAGAGGTGCATCGACTCACGAGGTTCGGAGTTAGGTTGGTTGACTGGAATGATGGTGGTTGTTGTTCAGAATGGATCCAAATAGTCCTTGGTGATTGATGTGACAGCTAGACAAGATGAGGACCCAATTTTGGTAAAGTTGAAGGAAGCCGTTCAAAGTCAGAAGGTGGAGGTCTTCTCTAAAAGGGGAGATGATGTGCTTCGGTACCAGGGTCATCTATATATTTCGAATGTTGACGATTTAAGGAGATGGATGTTGCATGAAGCTCATGGATCCAGGTATTCTATCCATCCAGGTGCCACCAAGATGTACCATCACTTACGAGAAATCTACTGGTGGAACAGCATGAAGAAGGATATTGCAGAATTCATGGCTAAATGTCCGAACTGTCAGCAAGTAAAGGTTGAGCATCAACGACTGGGAGGCATGCTTCAGGATATTAGTATTCCTACTTGGAAGTGGGAAGAAATTAATATGAATTTCATCACAGGTTTACCTCGTACTCACCGACAATATGACTCCATTTGGGTTGTGGTAGCCAGGTTGACCAAAGCTGCCCATTTTATACTAGTTAAAACCATGGATTCGACGGAGGATTATGCCAAGCTATATATCCGGGAGCTAATCCGATTGCATGGAGTGCTCTTATCCATCATTTTAGACAGGGGTACTCAATTTACCTCTCATTTTTGGAGGTCATTTCAAAAAGGACTTGGTACACAAGTTAAACTCAGCACAACATTCCACTCGCAAACGGATGGTCAAGAAGAGCGGACAATTCAGACCCTTGAGGACATGTTGAGGGCATGCATAATTGATTTCAAAGGTAATTGGGATGATCACTTGCCTCTTATCGAGTTTGCCTACAATAACAGCTATCATTTCAATATTCACATGGCACCATTCGAGGCTCTTATGAGTGGAGATGTAGGTAGCCCACCGGTTGGTTCGAAGTTGGCGAGGCAGCAGTGATAGGGCTAGATTCGGTTTATGAGGCTATGAAGAAGGTTCAAGTGATAAAGGACAGGCTGAAAGCCTCTCAGAGTCACCAAAAACCTATGCCGATGTGAGAAGGAGAGAGCTCGAGTTCGAAGTGGACGATTGGGTGTTTTTGAAGGTATCTCCCATGAAGGAGTAATGCGGTTTAGAAGGAAAGGAGAACTCAGCCCTCGTTATGTTGGCCCCTACCGGATTGTGAGACGGGTTGGTAAGGTGGCATACGAGTTGGAGTTTCCCTCAGGGTTATCTTCCATGCATCCTGTGTTTCATGTATCACTCTTGAAAAAGTGTTTGGGTGATCCAGCTCTAGTTGTCACGGTGGATAGTGTTGGTGTGAAAGACAACCTCAGTTATGAGGAGGTTCCGATGGAAATACTGGATCGTCAGGTTCCAAGGCTAAGGAACAAGGAAGTAGTTTCAGTTAAAGTGTTATGGAGGAATCAGCATGTTGAAGGAGCTACGTGGGAAGCCGAAGCGGATATGATGGCTAGATACCCACATTTATTCTCTATTGGCNCTGATGTTGATGTTGCAAAACATTCGATATTGAGGCAAGAATGTAACATCGCGTCATCTCATCAGCCTTAACCCATTTTTCATAGGCTTTGATTTGGTCCTTGGTGACATTCTCATATTTTTCAGGACATTCCTCAACCAACACAAAATTATACCCTTCAGCAGTTAGGAGAATATCCAGATTTCTTTTTCAGTCAACATAATTCAGGCCCTCTAACTTGTTTTCTTTTAAAATAGAGGCGAGAGGATTGAATGAAGTCATTATTAATTTGGGAGGAAAAAAATATCAAATAGATCATTAAGCATGCTACAAGAATATTTAAATTCATGTAAACACATAACACATACAATCATGCATATTGAATAGCTAGATTCGATAGGAAAACTTAACCATTCATGCAAACTATATGAGTTATGACAGATGTTTACCTCATAAACCAAAACAGAACTAACTCAGTTGGAGAGTAAAATGCATGTTTAAGATAGGTAAATATCCAATTATGTAAATCGCTATTCCATTGAACCAACATGTAACTCAGTTGGAGAATTAATACAAGTTTTCAACAACCAGAGACAAGCAAACACAGTAATCCCGTAATGAATCTATCCGATGGGGAAAGAAGGCCAATGTCAACATGTAAACTCATTACATTATTGTTAATTACCAACGAAGACCATAAGGATTGAACCTTAACAACACTGGTTGTAATAAACTAATTTTTTCTTAATTTTTAATTTTTCATAAAATAGAAAAATGCCCCAAAACCCATCAAAATGACTCCGAATGGCCAAAAAATGACGTTAGTCATAGCATAGCAGTGAGTATTGCTCAGTGGGTCGTTTTCAATGAACCTACCAAATTTCAGGTCAATCGAAGTTCGTCAAAATTTGAAAAACTCCAATACCGACCAAAATCGGCAACCGCACGTGACTCGGCATGGGCATGCGCTCGCCTGGGCAGCATCCTGCGCACGAATCGGCAAATTTTTTTTGTTTCACAAAATATATCATAAAACACTCATATTCATCTATGATACGATTTATGCATTCCTGCCTAAAATACAATACATAAAATAATCTTTTTCATGAATTTTTAAAATTATCTAGGTAGTTGTAAGTCGGCTCGTGATGCCAATTATTAGAACATGCGCAACGGAAGAAAGCATGAAAAAGATCAACAATCTTACATAAATCGCTAGATAACAGCGACGAGTTATATAATGAAATACTAACCTCTTTAAGCATTCACACAATGCGTCCAACTCGCTCTCCAAGTCTGCAGTCTTCTACTATGTCCTCAATAATCTCCGAGTGGGGAATACTTGTGTGGGAAATTACTTTTTCTCAGAAAAGGTCGTATTTTTTCAAGAAAGAAAAAGCCCTATTTATAATCACATTTTTAGGGCTTAAAACCCTAATCCCAAAACGTATAGGATTCCTTCTTTCCTTGTTAATCCACACGTTTTTAAGGGTATAAAACCCAAACGTGTACTACT
>JACEIK010001664.1:30703-43704 GCA_018107945.1 Datura stramonium | reverse complement strand
AACTAGTCAGCATGGTGGCCTTGTCGGCCCGCATAGGTTCCTTTATACTACTGTTGTTCTAGTTAGCTGTTGTTGTCTTACAGGTGGCTATAGGCCTAGTTGGACGGAGGCTATATTTACAGCCATTATATAGCCCGTTGGTTCCATGAACCCAAATTTAGAGTCAGCCTGGCACCAGAAGTGCTTAGGCTCAATAGTCCAGCAGTCCAGGTCTTAGTAGGATACCAGGTGTCAGTCATGCCTCCCAAGGCGGGTCGTGACAGGAAAGAAGAGATCTTCATCTGTCATGGTGGTCTACGGCGTATGGCTGTGTCGGAGAAGGGCAGAAATGCTGGAACTTACCAATCCGCCTACTGATGTCAAACAAAACATCGTTTGTATTGCTTCTTCCTTTTTTTTTACCTATAGATTGGTGGGTTGAACCTCCTACAGGCTGATACTGCCATCAAATCTAAAGATTGAGAAAAGAGAGTAACATTTGACTAATCTTCATCTGACCTTTTGTAGGATGTCTTAGCCATTTTCATTATATGAACGGAGATTATCCAGAAGATAGCATCTTACCAGATTCACCTTGCAAGGTCCTGGTTTAGTATCACAAGTAACACCCCAACGTTCTCACCAGGTGCATGATACTAAAACCAATTGAAATTCTTCAAACCTTATTGCATATTCACTTATAAGATGACTACTTTATTTAGTTAATCCCCATTCCTGTTGGTATCTGGTTTCTTCACCCTTTTGTATCTGACTGTCTCTTATGTTAGTCTAATAGCTTTCTTCTTATTTGTGGAGTGCCTATTTTGTCCAAGTTAATTAATTTTCTGCCTGCACTTGGTATTTCTTGGAACTGATTAAATTGCACTTTACCTGCAAAAACAAAAATCAAGTTAGCAAAAAAATCAGCAAAAGTATTTTCTTCCCGGAGGGAATGTTGTACTCTTGCTGCTCCAATCCTCCTCATTATCTTGATAATAGTGTTGACCTCCAGTGTCACACACCAGAGAATCTCCTATCTCCCTTCTAGAATATTTACCATGGTCAGAGAATCTGATTCAATAATTACATTGGACAAATCATTCTCAAAGCAGTAGACCAAACATTCTCTAATAGCTCTAGCTTAAGCCTCTAAATTGTTTGAATTCTCCATTTTCATTCCTTTAGCCACTAAAATGTTTCCATCCTAATCTATAATGCAAAATGCAACAGAGTTAGGCCCTGGGTTCCCTTTAAAGGCTCCATCTGTGTTGCATTTCAGTCACCCATTAGGAAGAGGATTCCATTTAACAATTTTAATGTTGTAATTGGGCCGGTACTCTTCAGAGAACTTATTAGACTTGGACAGCTTTTAGTTCCTGGATCCCAATAGAATCTCTTTTTCACTAACTTCAGCATTATATTTATGACACCTATATGACTTTTCCAACTGTGTAAGTTCCTCCATGTAAAATAGTATTTCTCATTTTCCACAGTAACCATAGTATTACAATAGGAGCAGCCTGATAAACCACCAATAGCCTTGTATTCCCTTTTTCTGTCCACCATTTCTTCATAAATTGTTCCAACTGCACAAAGTAACCAGTAATGTCTATTACACTAGTAAAATATTTCCAAACAGTTTCTGCCACTTCACCTACAGATGTTCTATTGTTTTAACATCCTAACAAGAGCAACATTTATTTAACTATGAAATGGATTGGTTCCATGAGTGCATAACTGCACCTACTGGTTGTCACGCCCCGAGCTTACACCCTGGACGGAACACGGTATTTGGAGTCACAAGTAACCCCAAGTCAACCCTTAGTCTATCATACACTGGCATTCTAAGTAAAACTTTTAAATATATATACAACGTAAGATTTAAAGAAAAATATAAGTATTTATGAGAATGAAGATGATTCATAATGTTTGAAAGTATTTGAACAAAACTACAAGTCTGAAAAATCAAATCTGCGTCTGAAAGCCACTACAACTGATGAGCTGCTGGGACAAGCCCCCAGCTAACTCCAAATCTAAATAGAAGTAAGAAAAAACTAAACTAAAAAAAATAATCTTCGTCCTTGAAAGTTGAGGACTCACCAAATAGAACAATTGAAGTCTTTTGAGAGCGATCGGCTAGTGACGCTGAGACTGAGATCCTGCAGCTATTTCATAAAATGATACAACATAAAAATTATGTATCAGTACTTTAAATGTACAGAATAAGTGAGAGAAACCATACACAATAAATAAAAGTGTTGAACTGAAAAGACATGCAATGACCAACTAAAGCTACTGAACTGAATAACTGAAAGAACTGAGATGGTCTAAAGGACCTTGTCTGATGGTCAAGAACATGCCCTAAATCTGAGGTACTGATCTGGAACTGAACTGAGCTGACTAGTGGGAGAGTCTTTAACCGACATATAACCACGTGAGCTAGAATGGTGTCCGATGTATAAATATTACCGTAAGGACCCAATATACCTTGCAAGGGTATAAAAGCATGAACTGGGTGATCACAAATCTGGGGCCATGAGGCCAATAAAATTGTAACCTACGGTGGAAACGTAGTTCTGGGTGCACTGAAATCCCGATCCTCTCGGTGCTAAGTCCTACTCCCACTGGATAGTCCTACACTGAATATTAAGTTGATAGCTCGAAATTGGAGCCCAAGACTACTCCGAGATACCAATCTGAAAGCACCTTGAGAGACTCTCGGACAGGATTCTGTAACTGGGTTCGAAGACTGGTTAGAGAATACTTATCTAGGAGCTCGTGACTGTCTAAAGAACAAACTATAACTGATATTGAGTCTAATTTTGATAACTGGGAGACACTACTGATGCCTCAAGAAATTTCTGTAGTCAAACTGATTAGCTGAAATTTCTGACTGACACTAAGTATTCTAACATTTTGGCTAAAACTAAACTGACAATAATCTGTCTGGGTTTCAATACAACTAACAACATAGGAGTCCCCAACACTAATAAAATCAAGAAAAATTTTGATATTTAACATTATTGCAAGATTCTAATTTTTTTTCTACATTCAAGAGTGAGGGCTAGAATTTACTTCATAGGGATAAGCATCAATACTGTCACAAAATGGTGGAAAATAACTATAATTGTTATAAAAATAATAATTCACATGAATTAAATGAATTCTGATTAAGAATTTCTTAACATCGATAATTTGCAGGGCTAGAACTGATAAAGAAAATAGGGAGAATTTTGGAGACACAAGGGAAGAACTATTCCCTTATTGAATTCCCACATACTTGGAGATAGAAATCCCAAAGATAATTCCTTGAAAAATCTGAGAAGAATCAATCACCCTAACTTCTGCTCTAAACCTTTCTAAGAGAGACTTTACGCTTAACTGATGAGAGATGAGAAAAAAATAAGAGAAAACCATCGGTTTCCCCCTCTAAAACCCCTGCTTAAATCCAAAATGATGTAGTTTAGGGACTAAGTGGGTGAAAATTACAAAAGTACCCCTGGAATTTAAATCTAAAATCTGGCCGGCAAGGTCCCGACGGGTCACTCAACGAGTTGTTGGTTGAGACCACGACTCGTGGGGACCTCTCATTGGTTCCACTGCCTGGGGTGAGAAGTTACTGGCTCTGGCAACGGGGATCACCTCAACTCGTTGGATGAACCAATAGGTAGTTGGTTCCTCCCGTGGACACTGGGCAAGGAAAACTGGAAGGCCAAGCAATGGGTGACATAATGACTCGTTGGTTGAACCAACGGGTCATCGTGTCTAATCGTTAGGTTCACTGGCAAAGTTTTTTGAAAAAAACCTAAGTTGAAACAATGGTGTTGACAATGACTCGTTGGGGGAAACAACGAGTCATTGTTTCTTCTCGTCTTCACTGGAAGGGGGATTTCAAAGATTTCAACCGACGACTCTCACAACTGGTCGTCATTTCTGACAACGACTCGTTGGTTGAGTCGTGGGGTCCTGCGAAGGATTTCTAGGCTGGGGGAAACCACGACTGGCAGGAAGGCTCCTTGTTTCTTACAATGGGTTGTTCCTTGTCTCATGGGTTTTCAGGTGACCAGGACTGACACAATGAGTCATTGGAGCTGACCACGACTTGTTATCTCAGTCGTTCTGAGAAATTTTTTTCTGTTTTTCTGCTGCATTTTTCTTGAAATGTCTAAGTCTGGTCTAGAAAAGTTTTGGGGTGTTACAATATCTCCCCACTGGGACCATTCATCCTCGAATGAAGACTACAACTGCAGTAAACTAGGAAAAGAGCTGAGATTTCTAGACTGAGACTATGAACTGATTTCTGATGGAGTAACTGACTCCGAACTGACTTAACCGTACTAACAGAGCTGATGCAACTAGAATGCGCATAGGAAATCTAAACAAAGCTAATGAGTATAGAACTGAATAGAGTACTAGGAAGGAATTTAGTACCTGATGCCGGAACTAAACTGGAGGGGAACAAGTGCGGGTATTTAGCCATCATATCTGCTTCGACCTCCCACGTAGCCCCTTCTACATGTTGATTTCTCCATAAGACCTTAACTAAAGCTACCTCCTTGTTCCTCAGCTTACAAACCTGACGGTCAAGGATCTGTACTGGAACCTCTTCATATGAGAGACTATCTTTTAATCCCACGTTGTCCAAAGGCACAACTGAAGTTGGATCACCGGATGCACTTCTTCAATAGTGACACATGGAATACTGGGTGCACAGATGCCAATTCTGAAGGTAATTCCAGCTTATAAGCTACCTTGCCAATTCGCCTCAGAATTCTGTAGGGTCCCTCATATCTTGAACTGAGCTTTCCTTTCCTCCCAAATCTCATTACCCCTTTCATGGGTGAAATTTTCAGATAAACCCAATCATCCACAGCAAACTCCAATTATTTTATCCTCACATCAACATAAGATTTCTAACGGCTCTGAGCTATTCTCAATCTTTCTCTGATAAGTTGTACCTTTTGTATAGCTTCATGAACCGAGTCTGGCCCGATTAAAGTAGCTTCACCAACCTCGAACCACCTAATAGGAGATCTGCACCTCCTATCATACAATGCCTCAAACGGGGCCATCTGAATACTGGAGTGGTAGCTGTTGTTTTAAGAAAACTCAATGAGAGGCAAGTGATCATCCTAACTGTCCTTGAAATCGATTACACACACTCTCAACATATCTTCTAGGGTCTGAATAGTCCGCTCAGTTTGGTCATCTGTGTGCGGGTGAAAAGTTGTATTGAGCTTGACCTGGGTACCAAGTCCCTTCTAAAAAGACTTCTAGAAATAAGAGGTGAACTGGGTACCTATGTTTGAGATAATGGATAGTGGCACCCCATGAAGTCTAACCAACTCCCGGATATAAAGCCTAGCATAGTCCTCGGCTGAATCTGTAGTTTTAACTAGGAGGAAGTGTGTTGACTTAGTCATCCAATCCACTATTACCCAGATTGAATCATGCTAACGAGTCCCAGGTAGACCCGTAATAAAATCCATATTNCTAACATGAATGGCAAGAACCCTTCCTCTAGGGTTGAAGCCATGAATTATATATTTACTTCTTCCCATTTCCATGTGGGTATGCTGATATCCTGAGTCATACCTCCCGGTCTCTGGTATTCTACTTTGACTTGTTGGCAGTTCAGGCATTTAGCTACAAATTCAGCGATGTCTCTCTTCATGTCGTTCCACTAGTAAATATCTCGTAAATCTCTGTATATTTTAGTGGCACCAGAGTGGATGGAGCATTTCGAGTTGTGTGCTTCAGCCAGTATTTGTTGTCTTAAATCATCGACGTCTGGTACACACAATCTGCGCTGGTAATGGAGCACACTATCTCCCCCTTTGGAGAAAGCCTCAACCTCTTTTATGAGAATCGCTTTCTTAAGCTTAAGTAAGATGGGATCTTCATCCTGTTTTTACTTAACTTCAACAACCAAAGAGGAATCTGACCCACTTTGCATTACCACTACACCCTCAACTGAGTCAACCAATTGCACCTCTAACCGAGCTAGTCGGTGAATATCCTTCGCCAGTTCCTTTCTGCCCTCTTCAACATTGGCCACGCTCTCCATACATACTCTGCTCAGGACATCCGCCACCACATTGACTTTGCTCGGGTGATATAGCATACTCATGTCATAGTCCTTCAGTAGCTCTAACCACCTTCTCTGACGAAGATTTAGATATTTTTGACTGAATAAATACTGAAGGCTCTTGTGATCGGTGAAAACATCTACATGAGCCCCGTACAGATAGTGTCTCCATATTGTAATGCAAACACTACCGCTACCAACTCCAAGTCGTGAGTCGGATAATTCTTTTCATGAACTTTGAGTTGTCTAGAGGCGTAGGTTATCACCTTGCCCCGCTACATCAGAACGCACCCGAGTCCAACTCTGAAAGCATCGCAATATACTACAAACCCGTCTGATCCTTCCGATAGGGTCAACACTAGAGCGGTAGTGAGTCGAGTTTTTAACTCCTGAAAACTCTTCTCACACGCATCTGACCACTAAAATTTTAACTTCTTCTAAGTCATCCTAGTTAGAGGGGATTCTATAGTAGAAAAGTATTCTACAAAGCATCGGTAATACCCGGCTAAACCCAAAAAACATCTTATTTTGGTTGGGGAGGTAGGTTTGGGCTAGTCTTTCACCGCTGCTATCTTTTGAGGATCAACCTGAATACCCTCACCCGAGACGACATGACCCAGGAAAGTCACAGACTTCAACAAAAATTCAAATTTGTTAAACTTGGCGAACAACGGGCGGTCTCTAAGTGTCTGAAGCACTATCCTCAGGTGATTACTATGCTCTTCCTCATTTCTGAAGTATACCGTAATGTCGTCGATAAATACAATGACGAACATATCCGGATACTGCTTGAAGACTCTGTTCATCAAGTCCATAAAGGCTGTAGGGGAATTTTTTAGTCCAAAGTACATAACCATAAACTCATAGTGACCATACGAGTCCTGAAAGCTGTTTTCGATATGTCACACTCTCTGACTCTTAGCTGATGATACCCCGACCTGAGATCTATTTTGGAGAAACAGTTGGCTCCCTGAAGTTGGTCAAACAAGCCATCAATTCTGGGTAGGGGATACCTGTTCTTAACTGTGACCTTATTCAACTAACAATAATCGCTGCACATTCTGAGGGTACCATCTTTCTAATAGTACTGGAGCACCCCAGGGAGAGATGTTAGGTCTGATAAAACCCTTAGCAAGAAGGTCTTTTAGCTGCTCCTTCAACTCCTTAAGTTCAGCTGGAGCCATTCTATCAGGAGGGATGGATATGGACTGAGTATCTGGGAGAAGGTCTATACCGAAGTCGATTTCCCGATCAAGAGGAACTCACGAAAGATCTTCGGAGAACATATCAGGAAATTTGCTGACCACAGGGACTGATTGGATAATTGGGGTCTAAAAGTTGGAATCTTTGACCCTAACTAAATGATCTATACATCCCTTAGAAATAAGCTTCTAGGCCTTAAGGTAGGAAATAAACCTACCCTTAGGCGCTGAACTACTCCGTCCATTCCAAAGATGGCTCATTAGGGAATTAAAACCTGATGACCCTAGTTTTGCAGTCAACTAAGGCATAATTGGAGTGTAACCAATCCATGTCAAGGATGAGGTCGAAATCAACCATGTCTAACTCTACTAGGTCAACTGGAATGGCTTTATTAAGGATAGCGATTAGACAGTTTCAATACACCCGGTTGTCTCTAACTGACTTACCAACTAGGGTGGAGACTAAGAACGACTCTAAGAGGACCTCTGGACTGATATTAAACTGAACAGCTATGTATGGAGTCACGAATGATAGTGTGGCTCCTGGATCTAGTAGGGCATATACATCTAGGTGGAAAAGACGTAACATACCCGTAACCACATCGGGTGAGCTCTCTTGATCCTGACGAGAAGACAATGTGTAAAAACGGTTTTGGCACTGGCCACCATCCGTACCTGATGTGTTGTCCTGCTGGGATGGTCGTCCTTCTGGAGTTGCTGAGGTAGTGGATTGTGACCTTCCCCATCTTGCTGACGAACACTCCTTAAGCCGATGACCAAGCTGTCCACAACCAAAACAATCCTCTCGACCCTGAAGACACTCTCCTGGATAGTTCTTGCCACATTTAGGGCAAGTTGGATACCTATTGCTGGCACTGTAGCTCTGGGACTGAGAGCCAGATGCTTCATCCCTCCGATCCTGGCGGGACCGAAAGGTAGGGGCGCTGACTGAGCTAGGTGTTGGAGCCCTCTGCGGCTGCTACTGCTGTTGTGGGCGGCTACTACCGCTAGACCTCTAGTGGCCATAATTTGATTGGCTAGTCCTTTCCCGCTTGTTCTTTCGCTCCATGTCCTTCAATTTTTCTGCCTCAATCTGCTGGGCATAGACAATAAGGATGGAGAGGTTAATATCCTTAATCAGTATCACTGTCCTGCACTCTTTGAGGACCAGGTTCAACACCCCATTAACAAACTTCATCATGCGAGCCCTTGGATCGGCCACCATCTCTAGAGCGTATTTGGACAATATGGTGAACTCTAGAGAATATTCTTCTACTGTCTGATTTCCCTGTCTCAGATTCATGAGCTCCACTACTTTTGCGTCCCTAAGCTCCCGAGGAAAGAATCTGTCTAGGAAGGCTGTAGTGAACTCCTCCCATTCCACCGGTCCTGCTCCCGCTGGCCTCTCCTCCTTTCATTGCTCGTATTAGATCTGGGCTACTCCTTTCAGCTGGTAGGCAGCCAAGTCGGCACTCTCTGAGGAGCTGACACCCATAATTCGGGTGATCTTTCTAATCTCGTCCACAAACTCCTAGGGGTCCTCTCCCACCTTAGATCCCTAAAAATCTAGGGGGTACATCCGAGTTAAATCCCAAACTCGGGCAGCTATTGCGGACCCATTGTTGTTTACTGGAACCACCTGTTGGTTCACCTAGTTGGTAACCGTTTGAGCGAGTAGCTGGATAACTTCCCTGAACTCTGTGATAGACACTGATTCATCCTGAGGGGATGCCGGGGCTGGTGGGGCAGGTCGGTGAGCGTTACCGGCCCTTCTTCCATTACAGAGGCATAATTCACTAAAACGAAACAGAGCATGAGTTAGGAGAACGATTCTGGAATTGAATTTCAACGCACGATAAAGAGTATGAATAAATGGGAGTTTTCCTAATAATATCTCTTAGCCGCCCCGTCATAAGTGTGGCGCGCTTCACACTCATGAAAAGGACTCTACTCGATGCGGCTTTCAGACATCCGAGGATACTCTAAACCTAGTGCTCTGATACCAAGTTTGTCATGCACCGAGCTTACACCCTGGATGGGACACGGTACTTATAGTCACAAGTAACCCCATGTCAACCCTGGTCTATCATACACTGGCATTCTGAGTAAAACTTTTAAATATATATACAGCGGAAGCTTTAAAGCAAAATATAAACATTTATGAGAATGAAGATGATTCATAATGTTTGAAAATATTTGAACAAAACTACAAGTCTGAAAAATTAAATATGCATCTGAAAGCCACTACAACTGATGAGTTGTTGGGACAAGCCCCCAGCTAACTCCAAATCTAAATAGAAGTAAGCAAAAACTAAACTAAAAAAATAATCTTCATCCTTGAAAGATGAGGACTCACCAAATAGAACAGCTAAAGTCTTCTGAGAGCGATCGACTAGCGAGGTTGAGACTGAGATCCTGCAGCTGTATCATAAAACGATACAACATAAAAAGTATGCGTCAGTACTTTGAATGTACTGAGTAAGTGAGAGAAACCATACACAAGAAATAAAATTGCTAAACTGAAAAGAGATGCAATGACCAACTAAAGCTACTGAACTGAATAACTGAAATAACTGAGATGGTCTAAAAGACCCTATCTGATGGTCAAGAACATGCCCTAAATCTGAGGTACTGATCTGAACTGAGCTGACTAGTGGGAGAGTCTATAATCGACATATAACCACGTGAGCTATACGTGGAGTTCGATGTATACACCCCACTGGTAGGAACTAATATACCTTGCCAGGGTGTAAAGGCATGAACTGGGTGATCACAAATCTGGGGCCATGAGGCCAATAAAACTGTAACTTATGGTGACAACGTAGTTCTGGGTACCTGGGTGCGCTGGAACCCCGATCTTCTCAGTGCTAAGTCCTACTCCCATTAGATAGTCCTAGATTGAATATTAAGCTAATAGCTCAAAATTGGAGCCCAAGACTTTTCCGGGATACCTATCTGAAAGCACCTTAAGAGTCTCATCGGATCGGATTCTGGAACTAGGTTTTAATATTGGTCAGAGCATACTTATCTGGGAGCTCGTGACTGTCTAAAGAACAAACTATAATTGATACTTAGTTTAATTCTGTAACTGGGAGGCACTACTGATTCCTCGAGAAATTTCTGAAGTCAAACTGATTAGCTGAAATTTCTGATTGACACTGAGTATTCTAACATTTTGACTAAAACTGAAGTGACAATAATTTGGTTGGGTTTTAATACAACTAACAACATGGGAGTCCCCAACATAAATAGAATCAATCAAAATTTCAATATTTTACATTATTGCAAGATTCTAGTTTTTGTTCTACATTCAAGAGCGAGGGCTAGAATTTACTTCACAGGGATAAGCATCAATACTGTCACAAAATGGTGGAAAATAACTATAATTATTATAAAAATAATAATTCACATGAATTAAACGCAGTCTGATTCAGAATTTCTTAACATTCGATAATTTGCAAGGCTAGAACTGATAAACAAAATAGAGAGAATTTTGGGGACACTGGGGAAGAACTATTCCCTTGTTGAATTCCCGCATACCTGGAGATGGAAATCCCAAATATAATTCCTTGAAAATTTTGAGAAGAATCAATCACCCTAATTTTTGCTCTGAACCTTTCTGAGAGAGACTTTACGCTTAACTGATGAGAGATGAGAAAAAAATGAGAGAAAACCATTGGTTTCCCCTCTAAAAACCCTGCTTAAACATAAAAAGGCGTAGTTTAGGGACTAAGTGGGTGGAAAACGATTCATTGTTTTCTCTCATCTTCACTGGAAATGGAATTTCAAAGATTTCACCCGACGACTCTCACAATGGGTCGTCGTTTCTGATAATGACTCATTGGTTGAGTGGTAGGGTCCTGGAAAGGATTTTTGGGCTGAGAAAAACTACGACTGACAAGATGACTCGTTGCTTCTTACAATGGGTCATTCCTTGTCTCGTGGGTTCCCAGGTGGCCAAGACCTAGTGAACACGACTGATACATTGAGTTGTTGGAGCTGACCACGACTCGTTGTCTCAGTCGTTTTGAGAAAAAAATTTCCTGGTTTTTCTACTGCATTTTTCTTGAAAAGTCTAAGTCTGGTCTAGAAAAGTTTTGGGTGTTACACTGGTACCTTACCATGCCAAATTCTCAAGAAAGAAATGAGAATTTGAATGGTAATCCTTTCATCCATATCAGCTTCAAATCTTCATTGATATATTATTTTTGTCTCAATAAATTCCAAGCACTTTTAACACTAAACTTTTCAATGCTTGTTTTTGTCCACCAGGGCTTGTCTCCTTGATCAATTAAACTAGCTTTCCCCATGCTTTGACTAATATGTTCTACTACATAGGTAGGTAATGGATCCTACATGACTTCAAAATCCCAGCCCTATGCTTTTAAGAATTCTCTTGTGTCTCTCGAAGGGTGGCAAGTTTGTATTTCTGACTAGTGCAAATACAGAAGCCCCAAGTTTGTCCAATTATCATACCAAATTAAAGAAGTACCCCCTTTGATTCCCACCACAAATATTGCTCTATGATTTCCCTGTTCTCTAGCATTTTCTTTCAAATCTGGGAGCCCCCTCTCCATTGAACTAGAGTTGGGATCTGCTTTTTACAATATTTATTCCATAAGAAATTGGACCATAAACTTCTTTGTGTCCTGACTCTCCACCACAATTTTGCATTCATAGCCTTTGAAATATCAACCATGGATTTGAACCCATTCCTCCTTCCTGTTTTGATAAGCATATTTTAGCCCATGCAGACCAATGTTTACTCCTACCAGATTCTATGTTACACCAAAAGAATTTAACAAAAATCCTATGCAGTTCCTTCATCACACAGCTAGGGGGGTTATTGCAGATAAGATATAGATAGGAATGCTTTACAAAACACTAGTTATGAGAACCTCTTTGTCACCATCGGAAAGCATCTTTCCTTTTACCTTGTCCAGCAGTTGTGAGTAATGACACTTTCTCTTCCTACAATGAATAATAGGGCATCCTAGGTATTTCATAGGGAAGGTTCCTCTTCTAATACCTATGCTCTGTTCCACTTGTTGAGAAATCCCCCGCAGCCACATTATGATAGAGATAAAAGAAACTCTTTTCTTTGTTCATTTTTTGTCCTGATTCTTTCTCATACTCCTGCGGTGTTGTCATAATTTTCTCTATAGTATCATCAGCATAAGATAGATGATTATGTTTAACACTCCATTTTGGCATCTCATACCCTATATATTGAGCATCCTCAAATAAAGAGTTAAAAGCTCTGGATAGGACCTCAGATGACATAATGAAAAGAGCTTGAGAGATAGGATATCCCTGTTTTAATTCTCTGGTTGAGTGAAAGAATCCATAAGATTGTCCATTGATCAACACTGAATAATAATTGTTGGAAATCAGCCTCCATATGATATCCAAAAAATAATCAAAGAATATCATCTTCCTTGGATTTTTCATAAGAAAGAACTAAGAGACTCTATCATAGGCTTTTGCCATGTCCAATTTTATAACCACATTGGCAGATTTTCCTCTTTCATTAATATCAATCATCACCTCCTGTGTGAGCAGTACATTCTCTACTATACTTCTATGTTTTATAAAGCCAGATTGATTAGCAGATATCAAATTTGATACCGAAGTTAGAAGAAGAAAAAAGTCGATTTCTTTACCCAAAAAAGTGTTAGTAAATTGTTTATTTAACATCTCAAAATAATATATGTTATCTATATTAATTATAT
>JACEIK010001663.1:221545-257437 GCA_018107945.1 Datura stramonium | reverse complement strand
TTATGTAAATAATAGAAGATAAGAAAGAGGAGTAACATAAATACATACACATGAATGCACATACATATATACACATTTAATGCATATAATATTTTAATAATCATAATAAAAAAAATTCTAAACAACATTAGATTTTGTGACAAATTCATAGAAATATTGTTCTACTTATAATGTTAGTAAATTTAAATAAGAAAGTATAAATATCTAGGTTAAAAGATAAATATTGTATTTAATATAAAAATGTATTACATAAATAGATGATTGAAAATAACAGATAAAACAGGACATTTTAAAAAATTAATTAGAAGAAGAAGAGGAGAATTTTGGAAGTTGGAAACGATTTTCGTATATGATAAGTTGAATAAAATTTATGTTCCTCTAGGGCTTAACTTAAGTGTATATATTTGTTGTGCACAAAAAATATGACAGCTTCTTTTGCTTATATACGCAGAAAAGGGAAGTAGAGAGAAAAGCAGTTAGGATTAGGGGCAAAAAAGGTAACTTGAAAAATGCTCAAAAGTAGCACAATTCCATAATTCTTTTCTTTTCTTTTCTATTCTATTCCAAAAAAATAAAAAATAAAAAAAGAAACATCTGATGCCTTTTTCGCACATATGAAAAAAGGTAAAAACCACCGAATGCAGCGAACCCGATGAACGTTGACAAGCAACAGTCCAATCGCAACCTTCCAGAACCTTCTCCACCGTCCATGGAGAAGCCTGCGCCAGCTCCGGCACCGTCACAGCAACCACCGAGAGAGTCCACTAAACAGCCGCCGTCAGCAACTGTCCCAATTCCGTCTATTGATCCTAACGTGCTCTTTAGCGGCGGCGGTATTAGGTAACTGCATTATTGCGCTCTTGCTTAATTTTAATTTTGTCTGCTGAATTTATTCGCTCTTAGTTTTTTGGGAATGGTGTAAATTAGTGATGGTTATTTTTAGTTTATTTGTGATCCGAGAAATGATACTAGCACTCCACTCTTTCCTACTGCATAGTGGTGGACTGTTCTTTAATTATTCCTGAGTTTATGATTATTTTTCTTCTTTGAAAATGAGAATGACAGTCCGCAGTTGCTATTACTACTCCAAATCATGGTCTAAAGTTCTATTTATTAGTTTTTCTAATTTTTCCCAAAGTATTCTTGATTCACAAAGATGGGTAGTATGTACCAACGTGTAATGAGCATATAAACCAGGCATCCCAAAATTCTTGTACAATTTGCTATTTTCGTTTTACACCAAATATAAAAGAAATAAAGAGAGCCCTCACTGGTCCCTGTAACCTCCAGGAATGAGGAAACCCCAAACTGCAAAAGGAGCAGTCATCCGTATCTTCTTTTTCTTCACACCCATAGCTTTCCCTTGTTCCTGCAACTATTTCAGGAAGTACCTGTTGGATGTTGAAAGTTACATAAATCAAAGATCTCAGTTCTGAAGATGCAGCAAGAGATGATTCACATCCTCCCCATGTTTCTTGCACATACATCTCCAGTTCATGCTGATGCATGCTCCTGATAAAAAAATATTTATGATGATGCATCTAAATTATCTACCATCAAGAGACACTACCCATGCGGCGCACATGTGACAAATATCTCTCTTTTTTTTGCACCTTTGATAGGAGATTTTCACATGAGATTATGATTTCTTAACTAAACAAGCGGTAACAAGATGTAACAGAGAAGTACCTCAATTACGAGCTTTTTCCGTATCAAAAGTTAACTACATATCACATAGTCTCATTAGGATCAATTCTTCTGATTGGTTGCCATTCAGCCTTAAAACCTTAGCTATTGTGATCTTCACGTGCTTGTCAAATGAGAATGAGTTGTTTTTTTTTTTGTTGAATCGGTAAATTTATGGGTGGTGTCAGGGCCAACTTGTTGGCAAATGAGAATTAGTTGGTGAATTTACATTTCAAGGTATTATTGCCACACCATACACAAAGCCAAAAACATGTTCTATTTCCACTTCAAACCTAGGAACCAATGAACTCAGAAGAGTTTTTTTTTTCTCATTTCGTTATCCCTCTCCACATACTTATTCTATAAGTAGGTTTTTAGTGAACCAACCATAATGGCTGATTTCATATTTCACCTGAATCATCTTCCTGTACGTGACATGTTCTTCTACTGAAAATCTCCATATGTGCCCAAGAATGTCTAATTAAGGATTTCCAACCTTTGGATGGCTAATCTCACACTCTGCATGAAATCTTTTTGTACTGTTTCATCTCGTGCTAATCGATGCAAAAGTGAACAAGGACAAAATGAAGTAGGATGTGCTTAAAATGGGCAGCACATAGAAAATGGATCAATGGCTTCATGGAAGGGTTTAGAGGCTCTTCTAACATTACAATCTCACACATTATATGAAGACCCTTGCACAGGTGGAGTCAGTGTAGTAGATACGGGTTCATCGAACGCAGTAACTTTGGCTCGAACCCTGTATGTGTTAAAATTTTCATTTAATATGTACAAATACCCTATTGAGAACCCAGTAAGACAAAAAAAATTGTGATTCAGATGCCATAAGTTAAAAATTCTTGCTCCGCCTCTGGTCAGTGGTCACCCTTGTTCTATGGTGATGCTGAAGTTTCTCAACTTACCTATATGGTAGAAAACTGCAGAATATACTCTACCACGGGCTACCTTGTGTAGCTTAAAGAGCCTCACCGCACAGGTTAGGTCTTGAATGTCAGCCTGGTTGCTGTGTTTGGTTCAGTCTGATAAATGCATTTCTTTTGTTCAGATCTTTTTATTTTCAGTACGACTGTATCTTCATATTGGGGAGAAACAATTAATGTAATCCTACTCATTTCTAAAGATATGTTTGGGGATGAACTTTTATAAGAAACTAACTGATTTATTTTTCTTTTCTTGAAGCTTTCTGACTGGAAACAAAAATGCTAAATTCAGCTATGGATATGCTACTTTTAAGGGGAAACGAGCCTCCATGGAGGACTTCTATGAGACAAGCATATCAGAAGTTGATGGTCAAATGGTGGCTTTTTTTGGTGTTTTTGATGGTATTACCTGGTGTTTCTTCAATATCTTGTCAGGATGACATCTTTTTTAGTAATTAAAGTTATATTACTACCAACTGGGAAAATTACAGCTCAAATAAAAAAGAAAATTTTCAAGATTGGACATGCATGCCCCAATCTTTTGTTAAGCTACTTCTCAATGCCAAACTCAGTACTTAGTGCTACTCATTGCTTGTACACCAAAGATAGTAGTTTAGATCTGTCCTAGCTAATCTCGGCCTCTAGCTTGCTCTGAAGAAAACTTCTTGGACAATCTGTCCCGTTATTGCTGCTGTTATTCTTCTTTTGTTCTGGAACAGTCTGTGATTTGTTTCTTTCCATTCATAGTATACTGCTGCAGCCAATTTCATCTTTAAAGATTTCTGCTTGGCTACTCTTTCCTTTGCAATAGTTCACAACTCGCCTTATTTCCTCTTGCCATTCCATAGTATCCCTTTGTAATTTTTGCCAATTTAACTGTTTCAACCATATACTAGAAGTTTCAGGACATTGGAAGAGCAAGTGCTGAAAGCTTTCAGCTTCATCTCATAAGGGACATTGGAGGCTAACATTTATTCTCCACTTTGCAAGTCTGTCTTTAGTAGCCAACCCTCCAGTATTTCTGGTCTTAGTATCAATATCTATTTAGGGGAACCCCAGTTGTTACATACCAATCTTTTCTAGTTTACTTTTTGGAAGGTGCCTTGTAATTTTCTGTATATTGCTTGAATGGATATGCTATCCATTTGCATGAGTTCAGTCATTGTGCAACCAGCTTCTTCAATATATTTCCTGGATTTGAGTATCTTCGTAGTCACCCATGCAGCCTGTTTTGGTTCAATTTTCCAAATAGGTCCCTTTCCCATAGTAGATGTGCATCCATTTTACCCGTAGGCTGTCCTTTTTGCAAATATTCCATAAGACTTTACATATTGCAGCTCTATTCCAGATCATGATTTTGATAAAGTTCAAGCCTCCAGCTGATTGAGGCTGACAGAGCTTTTCCCATGCCGCTGGTGCCTTCATAGAAATTTCAGCTTTTTCGGTCCACAGAAATCTTTTACATATTTGCTATATGGTTTGTGTGATCTTTTTAGGGAGTACGAATATCTGCACCCAGAATGTCTGCATTGAAAAAATGTCACTCTTAATGAGCTGAGCTCTTCCAGCATATGATAGGAACGTAGCAGGATGGCCATTTTCTACTTTTAGAGTGTAATTCTTGTTTAAATGTCATTTTAGTGGTTGTAGATAGGAAAATGAACTCATGAAAAGACTTTCTTTGCGACCTAGATGATTGTTTATCTCTGTATACTCTGCTTGGTATTAGGTCATGGTGGTTCAAGAACAGCAGAATACCTAAAGAACAACCTCTTTAAGAATTTGAGTAGTCATCCTGATTTTATCAAAGATACGAAGTCAGCTATAGGTATGAGCCAAAGCAGACCTCTATGTAATTTCTAATATCATTGTATCTTATCTCTTCTGTATCATTTAATGGGAAAATCTCTTGAATGCAGTTGAAGCATTTAAGCAGACTGACGTCGATTACCTTAATGAAGAAAAAGGCCAGCAAAAAGATGCCGGTTCAACAGCGTCAACTGCTGTTCTTTTAGGTGATAGATTGCTTGTTGCAAATGTGGGAGACTCTAGAGTTGTTGCTTGTAGAGATGGTTCAGGTTTGTTGCTTGTTGACTATATATTATATTCAAAATTTTCACAAACACGACTTGGTTTCCAGAGAGATGTATATATTATTTGGTCTATCTCAAGGTCTGTTAGTTTTTTTGTGACTTATCTTTGTTATAGGTAAACAAACTCTTTATTGAGGGAAGTACATGAAAAAAAGTGGGTGAACCTCACAGGGATAGAGGGAGTGTTTCATTAGGTTTAGTCTGAAAATTTTACATATGATATGTGAGATGTATTATTGGGCTGTATAGAATTGTGATTGTGGAACTACTTTTTGTAATTTTCAGCACTTTCTTCATTCTCATATCAATGGAACTTTACTTAATCTGATTAAAGATACACGTATAAAATATATAAACCTGAACAAACTAAATAAGAAATAACAGAGTACATTTCAAACCTTCCAAGCAAATTAAGAACCCCAAATAAATTCAGACACTTAAAACAACTTTGTTACTCAATGCTAGCTTATCATAATTTACATGAAGCATTCGTAGAATCACAGTCACCACTACACTGGATTTGTCTGGCTAGTTGCTTCTGTTGTGCGTTATAAGTGACTTGATCATTAGGATCACTTTCTTTCTTGTCTATTTCCTATATGATTATATACTTCTTTACTCTGATTTTTTTTTTTGATAATTTATTCAATGATTTATAAAGCTTGTTTTATTATCTTTTGTTTTGCTTTGGTCATAGCCAGCCACAGTAAGTTTTCCCTTGGAAGATGTTCTGTGAAACCTTTGCAAGAAAGGAATATAACTTGTATAATTTAAAATGATTACCAATGAAGCATGTTTGCTTATTGGCTGACCTTAATCATATTTGTCTCCAAGGTCATTTGTCAATGTTAAAATGTTATTATAATCGTTTATTTCTAGGTTCTCGCAAGAGCTCTAAGTATTCTAATCTGTGAAAAGCTTGCCCTGTTTTTCAACGAAATAAGATAATTAAGGAATCTGTTGGGTTTCTTATAATTTTTGTATATGGGTTAATTTTATGAATAGAAGTTCTTTACTCATTAAAAAAGAATAAGAAGACTAGGGATAATAGGATGTTTCTTATCTATACAATCTATTAACGTCTCAATGATTTACCATTTGGTGTTTGGTTTTTCCGTCTCCATGTTATCCTTTTGAAACTTTCCTTATTTATGGAGTGGAACTTCCCTTCCATTTTTTTCTTACTTTGAGTTTAGGAAATTCAGACTACAATCAAGTCAAAACAAGTTTGCAAAGCACTAAAGTAGTAAAGCTTACCATATATGTGTTGAAATGAGTAAAAAGGCTCCCAGGCACTAATCCCAAGGTAATGCACTAGAGTTACTTTGGGAGGTTGGTTTCCTTCTCCGATGATCACTCTTTTTTTCTCTTTGCTCAGTATTGTCGCGACAAATCTCATAGATGGAAACTAACACTTATTTTGCGATTGGTTTCAAATGTTATGACATCGTAAAATCCTCTATCACAGCAGAATCGTAGTACGAATGGACCGAAAGAAGCAAGAATTTCATCACAAGAGTCTCTTTCAACAGAAAGACCATGGATTGGATAGTTCACATTATGCGTGAAGTCTCGAATGTTCACGGGAACTTTGTGAAAAGATGGAAGAAGAAAGATTGTTTCTCTGAGCCCTTTTGTTCAAGGAACTTCTACAGATTTGGCTGTTGCATCACCATTGTCAACATATGAGGGAGGAGGATATCAGTTTTAATCATTCCAGAAATAGCATTTAACGCAGGCTGGATCTCGATAGCTGACAAAATCGGAAGATTCCTAAGCAGCCAAGGTGTTCAAATCAATAGTGCTGCACCCAGATTGACAGAGAAGGAATTACCATATGCTGAGGCAGTATCAAACAAAGAAGCTATGGTTGGTATGGCATTGAAAAGGGGAACTCATTCACATTAATGAGTCCCCTGATGGTCCTAAGAATTACTTTCTTAATAAATGTTGAGGTTGCACTTTCCCAACGAATATTCAGGAACTACCAACTCTGTTAGAGGTCAGGGTATGGACGAGTTCCATCTAGAAGCAGGCTCATGGTCTCTATTTACGAAATGGGAAATGACAAATTTCTATTCAAATTTTCCTTCAGATCTACGACAGAACAGATTATGCAGGGTGAACAAGCTTGGAAGAATTTCTCCATCAGACTTTAATGGTGGTCGCCATTGATTGGAATTGCCCAACTCAACCTGGCTCAGATTGGTTGGCTTACCATGACAGTTCTGGTCCCAAAAAGTCTTCAAAGCCATTGGGGGATCATTGGCGGTGGTTGGATGGAGACAAAAGAAGAAACCCAGCTTGGAAATCACTTGAAGTGTGCTAGAAAACGAATTAGAGGTGATGGGAAGGAGATCCCAAGAGAAATAACCCTGGAGCAAGGGGAATCCTCTTCAATACACAAGTCTGGCCGGAGATTCCGCTGTACTGCACTATCGGAGAGGATGAGGGCGACCATGGAAGGGTCCAACAAGTATTTGGCCCCTGACAGAAGATACAGGGATAGGTACGATACAAAAAAGAGGGGACAGTCGAGCATGTGGGCACATTACGTGGGTCCTTAGAGAGATGTTGCACAAGGTTTTTAATTTAGCAGTTTGGGCTTGGGAAATTTAACAGTCCAAACACTAACTTGGGCCCAAAAGTGTCTTACAGACAGAGGAGAGACAACAAGATTAATTGAATCCACATGAAAACCCATCCCCTAGTTTTATCTCTTGCTGTGACAAAATACCTTCACGCAGACAGTTTGTTCTTGAATTTAAAGGAGACAACAACAAAATTTCTGAAGTGCTTTGCAAACTGGGAATGTTCGACCAAGATTCACAAGGTAGTTCTGATTACTAATCCATCTCCCCTTCCACTTTCTTTCGACCAGGAACTAGGAAAAGATCCCTATGAAACAGAAACTGAAAAGATAAAAGAAAGTGATGCTATGACAATTATCGAGGAAGATACCGGAAATTTAAACTACGCAGTGCAAGAAGGCAAGATATTGCAACTCATGCAGGTTCATGCGGCGGAACCGATAGCCATGCAACCACTAGAAATTCTAGAAGCTGATTCCGAGGCTTCCAAATGGGTGAACTCCAATATTAAGCAATACTTGTGGGGCTGCCTTTGTGGGATGTGAAAAGGAAGCTTTAGCATTATTTGTAAAGCTTGATGAGAGGAAGAAAAGCTTGGAGAAACAAGGAGAATGGGTAAAGCAGAACACCTAAGAGTAGGGGGATTGGCAAGAATGAATTAAGGAACTTACAATGAGATCTTAATGAGGAGGTGATAGGGGTTAGAAGCAGGGGGAAAGATTCTTAGTCTGACTTATCAATGTAAGTCAAACTAATTTCTTGGAAAATATGTGTGTGGGGTTAACATGATTTCACAGAGGAATCTTATTAAAAGTCTAATGCAGAACTGGTAGCCATACATTTGTTGTTTTCAGGAGACCAAAATAGAAAAAAAGATGTAGATCTTGTTGCCAAACAATTACGGGCATGCAAATGGATGAAATGTGGATACTTAAAAACATAAGCAGTGGAGGCATTGTGATTATGTGGGATAGTAGGGTATTGGCAGGTGAATTGGTTGTAGAAGGTTCCTTCTCAATTTCTTACAGTCTTGTAGTAGTCCAACAATCTTTTTGTTGGTGTCTCACCGAAGTATATGCTCCTCATACCAAACTAGAGAAACAAGAGTGTTGGGAAGAGATTGCAGTTGCCAGAGGCTGGTGTAGGACCTTGGGTTGCTTGTGGGGATTTCAACACAAATAGATTTATGGTGGAAAGAAGAAATTGCTACAGAATCACCAACGTGATGGAAGATTCCCCAGGATGGGTCGAGGATATGGAACTTTATGACTCTCCTGTGAATGGGGGAAAGATGTTCAGAGGAGTTGATCATAATAGTGCTGCAAGAATTGACAGAATCTTATTTTCTATGGGGTGGGGGAATCTTTCAGTGACATCAGACAGAGATTGTTGCCCAGAGTTCACACTCCAATCATCCTGGAGTGTGGCAGGTTGGAACACAAGAGATCTTATTTTAAATTTGAAAATTGATGGCTAGGGGTGAATGGCTTCAGAGAACTAGTACGGAAGTGGTGGATTGAATTTGAGACTCATGGCTGTCTGGATTTCAAAATTGTGCAACAAGTTAAAGATGCTGAAGATCAAACTTAAAGAATGGAGCAGGTCTAATTTTGGGGAGCAAATGAACAGAAAAACAACTTATTAAATGAGCTTGCTGAACTGGATATGACACAAGATGACAGAGACTAACTGGAGAGGAGATGATGATCAGGGCTACTATCTTGGTAAAATCGGAAGAACTTGCTAAGAATGAAGAGGCAAGTTGGAGACAGAAGTCTAGAATCTTGGGGCTACAACAAGGTGAAAAAAATACAAAATTCTTTCAAAGAATGACAATGACCCACAAGAGATATAACACCATTGACAGACTGCTGGTTGGAGGAGAAGTAGTTCAAGCTACTGACATTAAGTCTCAAAGAGGAATTAGACAGGGTGATCCTCTGTCATCTTTTCTTTTTCTTCTATCTATGGAAGGTTTGAACCGCATGATTAGGAAAGCCAAATCATATGGTTAGATCAGGGACTTTGAATCTCAAACCAGTTTTGGTAATCCTCAAAAGCATAACTCACTTGTACTTTGTGATGCCTAAATTGGGAAGATCAGACACCACCTCAGAGCAATTCTTACCATCTTTGAAGCCTTATTTGGTTTACATGTCAATTGGAACAAGAGCTTTCTTTATCCAGTCAACCAGGTTAATGATCTGCAACTCCTAGCTGGCAATCTAGGCTGTCAAATGGGATGCTTACCCACAAGATATCTAGGGATTCACCTGGGTGCCAAGAACAAATCTCAAGAGATATGGAATGAAGTCATAGAGAGATGGCTAAGAAGTTGGCTATTTGGAAAACACAATACCTATCACTAGGTGGCATATTAACTGTCATCAGCTCTGTTTTGGATGCTCTTCTAACTTACATGATGACTTTATTTCCAATTTCAAGAGGTGTAGAGAAGAAGATACACAGATTGAGCAGAGACTTCCCCGGCAAAGGGAGTAAGGACTAGAAATGCTTCAATTGAATAAAATGGGATGTCCTTATTTTACAAAAGAAGAAAAGTGACTTGAGCATTAAGAACCTCAAATTGCATAACATGAGTTTGCTACACAAGGTGACTTGAGCATTAAGAATCTCAGATTGCATAAAATGAGTTTGCTACCAAAATGGTTTATGGAGGTTCAACTTAGAGGAAAGTGCATTATGAAGAAGATTTATTACTCAAAAATATGGGATGATCACTCTGTGAATTACTAAAGAGGTTAAAAGCCCCTATGAAAACAGTGTATGGAAAACTATTAGACACCATTGGCAAGATTTTTGGTCCAATGTGGAGATCATAGTGGGAGATGGAAGAAAAAACTAACTTCTGGGAGGACCATTAGATTGGTCAAAGCAACTGAAAATCAAGTTTCCCCGAGTTAAATTCCATAAGTCTCCAGCCTTAATCACTGAACAATCAAGTATGGAACTTACAAAGCTGAAATTTGATTTTTAGGAGAGCTCTTAATGATTGAAAAACTGAAATTTTCACTACTCTGCTTCAACTATTAGACTCCTTTGGTGGAACCTCAAATACAAACTCAAATGGAAATGGAATAGCAAAAGGCTCTTCTCTGTCAAGTCTGCATACTGGAACCCGAATCATGGAGCTTCTATTAATATGGTAGGACCTTGGAATCTTACTTGGAGAGTCAAAATCCCTTATAAGGTTTCCTGTTTTGTCTGGTTGATTGTGAGAAAAGCTAGCCTCACCCAAGAGAACCTACAAAGAAGAGTGTCTTTGGATTTGTTCAAGGTGTCCTTTGTGTGGTCAAGATAATGAAAGCAGTGAGCAACTTTTCTTACATTGCAAGACAACTACAGATTCGTGACACATATTCTTTTGTATCCTTGACATAAATTAGACTATGCCTAGTTCCACTATAGACTTCCTAAACTATTGGAAAAGTGGGGAGGAGAAGTAGTGAAGTCTGGTGGATAATCATTTTTTGAGGTATTGTATGGTGATAATTTGGAAGGAAAGAAACTCAAGAATTTTTGAAGACACTAGCAATTCCATTTAGAAAATCAGGATGAATTGCCTCAGTCTTTACTGTTTTTTGATTTGAGCAGAACTTCGGGGGGTGGGGGTGGGGTGTGGTTGGGGGTTTGGTAGAATTAATTGGCAATGTGTATGTTTTTATGTAGAACAAGATCCCTCTAATTTTTATTTGTAAAATTCATAGCTCAGTAGCTTTTTGGTTTAGCTTTACCATTTATGCATATGGTTACCTTTCTGGAAAAATCCTTCGCTTCCATTTTTCTTTCAAATTGGGGAAGTATTTGTTAATCCTCAAATGGTTGATTGATGAATTATGTTTCCAAAAGCTTAATACGACAAATATATGGTATGGTAAAAACTTATTCCCCCAACTGGTGTTTAAACCAGCTTCATGAAAACATGACACGTCTTCATATACACTCTTACCAGTAAACCATAGTTAATTACACACATTCTCACTGTAATTTATGACTTACCATGAAAAATTATAGTTTGATGTAAACACCGAGTGTGGATAAGTTACTAGTATGGTATTCCGTAATAAGAGACAATTACTTAGGAAAGCATAATTAAGAATATAGATAGGAAAAAGGACCAAATATACCCCTGAACTATACGATTTGGAGCAAACTTATTTTCCGTTATAAAAATGGCCTATATCTACCCCTACCATTACATAAATGACTCATATATACCCTTTTCGACAAATAGAGCTCGAATACCCAAATTTAAAATTATTTTCCTGGTTTATTTATTATAAATAAAGCCACATGTAAAAAATTAAATCACAATTTGAGGGGTGGGGTGATTTAATTTTTTACACGTGTGTGAAATTATTTATTACAAAAAAATAGGAAAAATATTTTCAATTCGGATTTTGAGCTCCATGTGTCAATAAGGGTATATAGGAGGGTAAATTTGCTCCAAATTGTATAGTCCAGGAGCATATTTGGACCTTTTTCCTTATTATTTATACAATGGAAAAGATCCGAATTTGCCCCCGGACCGTATGATTTAGAGCAAAATTACCCTTCGCTAAAAAAGTGACTCGTTTTTACCCTCACCATCACCAAAACGGCTCACTTTTGCCCTTTTGGGCTAATGGCAATTGGCAACAACATAAAGGGTAAATTTAAGACCATTTGTAAGTTAAAGGACAAAAATAGAGATCATTCACAAAGTTCAAAGGTAAATTTATTTTAACCCTAAACTCTAGACCGTTTATTTAAATCCAACTGAAGGTAATTAAGCGCTACTAACTATAAATAACCATTAAAAGAGGATAGATGGATGTCAGAGTAATCAATTTAATTAATTAGATGTTGAACTCCTTTTTTTCTTTAATGCTAAGATGATTATGGTTTTCTATTGTCTTTCGACATTAATTACTTGATTTATTCAAATTAAATTTGGAATAGTTACTATGTCAAATTGTAGAAAATTTTGGTTAAAACAACCAAACATTATTTGCTCCTAGGTAGGAGAGAAGTAAATAGTTTGCCTTTGAACTTTGTGAATGTTCTGCATTTGCCCTTAAACCTACAAATGGTCTAAATTGTCCCTTTATGCTGTTGTCTTCAGTCCGGAAGGGGCAAAATTGATCCATTTTGATAATGGCAAGGGTAAAACCAAGACACTTTTTTTTTGATAAATGTAACTGGATTCATATATCACAAGAAAAGCCCATTACAAAAAATGAGACACCTTTTTAATAGAGGATAAATTTGCTCTAAATCGTATTCGAGGGATATTTTTGGACCTTTTCCCTTTTTACAATCAAATACCACCAAGCATTAAAACCAAATAATCTAAATTAGTTAAGTTTATTTGAATTTAATTCTCTTTAATTTACTCTTTCATCTAAAGAAAATCATAAACTACTACTACCTCCATCTCAATTTGTTTGATGTATTCCGATTGTCACAGAGTTTAAAAAAGACCTTTGAAAGTTATGGTTTAAAACAAGCTATAAATATTTGTATGGGGTATAAATTATCTCACTCTGGGTAAAATGGTTTAAAGTTAAATTGTTTCTAAATATAAAAAGGTATCATTCTTTTTGGGATACACTAAAAAAAGTGTATCACATAAATTGGGACAAAGAGAGTGTCATATTGCACCGCAATGAAAATCAAACATTTTCTGGGCAAACTAAATCCTGCACACTGAACATGATTGAAAATAAAAATTGTAAGATCTTAATGATGTTTAATTTAAATAAAAATTCAATGTGACAAATTACTTTAGATTTATTGTTTATGGAGTTATATTGAAGTAATTGGCAGACAATTGTATTTCGTGTGCCAGAAAAGCTAAACTAGTTTAACTTTCTTTTAGTACCACTATTATGAATGGAAGTTTCTTTTTGGATAAGGTAAATTATGAGATTGAAGTTTCAAAATTTAATTTTTTAGTTTGACTTATGAGGTAACGTAAAAAAGGAAACAATTGATTGGCCTATTGAAAATTTTCAATTGAGTTATTTATCAAGCAAAAAAATCGAAGATCATCACATTGTTAAAGTTGCTTGTCATTTAGCTAAAACTTTGAGAACTATTGTTTACTTAATACTCCTCATTTCAATTTGTTTGTGTTAGTTACTATTTGGACAGTCGAAGGAAGGATATTTTCTTTGATCATAATCTTTGCAGTTACTTCCTAACTATTTTGAATTTTTTAACTGTTGTGACTTATAGTACTTTTTATGTAGTTTCTAAAAATGTTAAAGTTTATTTCACAATAATTAAACGTCCTATGTACGGATAACACTGAACATTAGTTAGTTTGACCATTATACTTCGAGTAAAGCCAAACAAATTGAAACATAGGGAGTAATATTTTAATTAGTATAATTTCAACAGTAAGTTGTTAAATGAAAGATAAAAGTCCAGCCATCCCAGTTTGTTTTGTCCCTTTTCGCTTATTGAGGATTAATTTGATCAATTTTTGGTGTTAAATTGGACTAAGATTAATTCATTCTTCTCAAGATATTGGGCACCTACATGAAAAGTAGTAAAACACTACAAGTTGCAGCAGTCTATGCCAAAATACGAAAGAATACATTTTACATATTAGTCAAAGCTCACCTAATCTGATCCTCAGAGGAATGGTGGAAATATTTGGGACATTTAGGGGAAGTTCCTATTTTTCACCTTATGGATTGAAAAGAAAATGTACTTTATAATTCATTTTTGTATTGACTGAAAAGGAAATGTGGGTTATTCCATTTGAAATGGAGGAAGCATTTCTGTTTGATTAGATTTGCAAAATTAAGAAGAAATCATTATGCAATCTAGAATTAATTAAGAATTTTTAGTGGTATTACTACCAGTGGAGACTGAGTGAAACAAAAAGATTACATGTATAATTCCTGTAAAGATAATAGAATTAAGTTACCACCACATTGTAAATCTTCCCGGAGAGAAACTAAAATGGAAAGATGAGAAAGTCAAACTAAAATTATTGACCTACTATAGTGGATAAATAAAGAAAAATATTCCTAATTAATGGAAATTTAACAAAATAATAGCTAACATGTATATTCATTTTATATTTAAATATCTTTTCTAAATAACCATCCATAAAGAAATATAACGGACCTATCCATTTTCTTATTGCGCATAAGAGATTTATCTACTTCAACTTTTAGTTTTTGAGTTGAAACACTAAAGGAAGTGTAATGACAAGACAAATCCATTGGGATGAGAAAATTACAAGTAAAACACTCCTAGCCGAGCTTGTATGGAGCACTTATTATTTGGGAAGTCAAACTACTTCTTTTTTAACCAAGTTCTTCGCTGAAAAGATCAATATATATATTTTATTTTTAAATTCGGGTTTGATTGTAAATTTAAAAATCAACCTGAAAGTAGGGCATTTTAATTTTATTCGTTGAATGATGTTTTACATCTTGGGCCTGCTGGACTAACTTTCAGCAATTTAAAATCCCGCCTTATCCATATACTTCTGTATTCATTGTCTTATAAGAAAAAGTATTTTTCATTCTCTTTGTATTGTGTGTGATGCACATGCGTGCGAACTGTGTTTGCTAAATGTTAGTATGAGTGGAAAGCAGGGAAACTATCATTTTCATTGGACTTGCCACTTTAGCTTTATCCCTAGTGTATCACCTAAATCCTGATAAATTAAATGGTGCAAATCTATATTCTTCACAAATTTCAACATGTCTTAACTTAATTATTTATTTCTCAGATTTCTAAAGCAAATTGAGGAGGTGATTCATCAAGTTGAATGATTAGTGGATACATTTAAGATTTTTAAAAGATGTTATTCATTTTAAGCTATTTGGTTCTGAGACATAACTGTTGCAATTAATGCAGCTATTCCTTTGTCCATTGATCACAAGCCTGACAGATCTGATGAGCGTGAAAGGATAGAACAGGCTGGTGGTTTCATCATCTGGGCAGGTAAAAGTCTGGTGCAATCTCTTTGTATGAATTTATTGCTGCTTGATTGACCCAGTAAATTCTACCGGAAACCTGAGTCACAAAAAATTGTATTATTCGAGTGCTCCTTTTCAAATTTTATCTTATTTTCGTTTTGGGTGCTATACATATTTATTCTGTGTATAATCTTCATTAGGCCCAGAAAGTTTCTTTAAAGAATCTTCCAGAATCACATTATAATAGGTCTTTTAACCTTCATCATTTGTGGAGTTTGTGAGACTTGCCATTATGAACATAGCCTCAACCTAGGGTTAAAGGTTGGCGAGAGTGCACTTAGGTATTTATGATATGACTTGATTGCAATTTGGTGGTTGAATAAACTCTATTGTCATTGCTTTCATGAAATTGTTGGCTCGTCCAGTAAGATCATGCACTGATTGCATCTGAAGCTCAAGAAGTGAAGACAATAGGTTTTCCATGTTTCTTCATGAAATATTGTTGAACTTTCAGGGTGTGATGTGATTTGATGCATAAGATAACCTAGTCCTTTCAGTCACCCATCTTCCTGGGCTAGGAAAAATTATCTAGTCCTTTCAGCCGCCCCATCTTCCTGGGCTAGGAAAATTTATTACTAGTATATTATGCAACTGTGTAGTTAAATATTAGTTACAAATACTAATGTAGAATCATTCATTAAGTGGAAGAAGGATACCAACTTGATTAATGTGTTGGTTTTAAATGTATTTTTCTATATTGTGGAGCTAAAAGCTTTTGATGCTGTTTGGTCTGTAATTTGGTATGTGGTTATGTTGATCGGACATGTAATGCTGCTGTTTGATCATGGAGCAACATGAGTTTTTCGGTCTATGGAATTGAATTGATAAAGATGTTTATTGTGGTCTGCTTCATGTGGTTTCTTTTCCTGTCAGTGCCTTATTTTGAGCAATACTACATATCCGTGCTTGCATGCCTTTGGTGCTTCTTAGTTCTTACTGTTCAAAAAGACAAAGATATGAATGCGTAATATCTTGGTTCCTCTTTTTCCTGTTAGTTGAATTCAGCACACTATCCTGCTGCTCTATTTTTCAGGTACATGGCGTGTAGGTGGGGTCCTTGCTGTTTCTCGTGCATTTGGAGATAAAATGCTAAAGCCATATGTTGTGGCAGACCCAGAGATTCAGGTATATTGGCTTTGTTTCTTGAAGCAATAGTAAGTCTTCATTTACTGCTCTAATTGCTTGATGCCCTGATCTGTCAAGGCTCAAGAGCATGCTGTTAATCTGGACGTGTGGTTCTCCACTGTCCCCTTGTGATATATTATTGGAAAAGGCAGTTTTAGATTTTAAGGAAACCTATGGTGATTTAGCTTCTTTAAATGAAACTTTTTTGGTTTTATATGGTAACCTACATCTACCCTAGGTGAGTTGGGCAACATTGATTTGCATGCCCAGGTTTTGCATTGTCTGGTTGGGTCTCTTCCTACTTTATATCTGGGTTTACCTTCGGGGGCATCGAGAAGGACCTTAGTGTGTGGAATCCGATACTTCAGAAAGTCGAGAAGAGGCTTGCAGATTGGCAGAAAAAGTATTTGTCCAAAGGAAGTGCTTAGCAAGAGCACTTTATTGAGCATCCTTACTTTGATGTTCTTGTTTCATCATGCTCCTATCAGTGTTAAAGGAAAATTGGAAAAGTTTCAAAGAAACTCTTTTTGGGAGCGGACGGGGTGAGGAAATATCATTTGGTCCGACGGGAGACAATGACTACGCCTAAAAGATGGGAGGTTTGGGATTAATGATTTGAGGGTCTTAAACAAAACTTTGTTGGGAAAATGGTTGTGGAGATTTACGATGGAGGTTCAATCCTTATGGAGAGGGGTGATAGTAGATAAATATGGGGTGATGAAACAGGGTTGGAGAACGAACGATATCACGTTACCATTTGGATGGAAGTATGGAGGAATATCATGAAGGAGTGGAATAGATTATTATGCAAACATCTCCTTAGGGTAGGGCATGGGAGTAAAGTTAGTTTTTGGGATAATAGGTGGTGTGGAGATATGTTGTTAAAAGATGAGTTTCCAAGCATTCACAGGGTATCTTGTCAAAGGGAGGCGGTTGTCCAACAAATTAGGGGGACTCAAGGGTAAGATACGTTTTGGGATTTGAGGTGTAGGAGGGATATTTAGGATTAAGGGGTGAACGAATCTAAGAGGTTGTTAACTTTACTCCATCAACTTGTGAGCCAGTCGAAAATTTTGATATGATACCATGAGTTGAACGTTGGGGAACAAATGTGTTTTTTCTGTCAAGTTCCTTTAATGAGAAGCTTTTGGTGAGGGCGGAGGAGGCCTTTCCTCTAAAGTCTATTGGGATTCCTAAGATGCCAATGAAGGTGTGTTTTTTCACATGGTTAGCTGCTAGTGGGATGATTTTGACAGGGAAAAACTTTAGAAAAAGGAAGGTTATTTTTATCAGCTGGTGCTACTTATGCAAGGAGGTTGGTGAAGATGTAGATCATCTTCTACTACATAGCAGTCTGGCCACGAGATTGTGGTGGGATATGTTCGGTTGGTTTGATATGTCTTGGGTCAAGCGAAAGTCTGCGAAGGATCTGTTGTTTTGCTGGAAAGCTGGAAGAAGCAGGAGGAAGTGCAGGCATAGAATGTTGTTCCTCCGACTTTGACGTGGATCATTTGGAGAGAGAGAAATATGAGGGATTTTGAAGGGGTAGAATTGAGTTTTGGGCAGTTGAAGAGTAGTTTCTGATTCCTTATTTTTTTTTGGTGCATCCATGTAGTTTCGGATTGTATAGAGGATTGGATGTCTTTTTTAGAGAATCATATCTTTTTGTTGTTTCTTTAATTTTTGGTATACTTCCTGTATATGGCTGGTTTTTTGACAATTGATTTATGAAATGACACTGTTTACCTGATTAAAGAAAAGGGATTAGGACCAAATTTACCCCTCTACTATCGAATATTGGCCAGGTCTACCCTCCGTTATACTATCCGACTATATCTACCCCCACAGTTATTAAAGTTTTCATATATCCCCTCCTTTAACGGAAAAGTCATTTTTAACTTAAATTACCCATTTTCTAAATCTAACCCGCCCACCGGTTTGCCCGTCCCACTTAGCACACTAATACTAAACAAACAAATAAAACTAAGGACGGGTCTAGAAATTTTAACTTCCAATCCAAATTTTCATGGGAACAATTTCTTACTCTCTTTGTGCTTACTTAACAATTCATGTATCAATTTCGAAATTTTCAGTTGATGATGCCTTAAGTGTAAAAATGTTGTTGTCGAAATTGATTTGCAATTTCAGTAGATAGATTTGCATTATTTCTTTCTGAACTTGGATTTGCCCCTGCGGCCGGAATGCCCTTTCTGCCGCTGACAAAGTTTCTCTCCGGCTCTACCCATGGAGGTTTCTTCTGGAAGAAATTCCGGTAGAAGGCTTTTTTAATTCCCGAAATTCCCTTTTTCCTCCTCTTTTTTACATAAACTCCATCCAGTGGAGCAGAGAACGGAACCCGATTACCTCCGCCGCTGCCATCTGAGCTGATGGTAGCGTCAAATAGTCCAGATAGTGCCCCACACTCGATCGGACCAGACATGAAGAAGGCCCTCTCCATTGGACCGAATGGTTCGCTGCCGACTCTGCATCGAGGCATCGGCTGAAGAGGCAAAGCACTAAATGGCGACGAGCTCTTGAAGCCATTTACAACATTCCCCCAACATTATTACCGCCATTAAATCCCACAACACTACTAGCAACATTCAGTTTATTTCCCCCTCCCCACCTCGCAACTCTATACAAAATTATTCGTCTATATCTGTTGTTATAGGTATCTTCGTTCCAAGTTCCAACCCCAGAAACAAAAAAAAACTATCAGAAAATAGAAGCTTGAGTTTTATAGAACTAGCAAAAGGGACGAGCTATGTAAGTTCTTGAGGCTTTGTTTTCATTTTGAAAGAAGAGATATATAGTGAGAGAAACCTATATGTATGAAGAACTTTAGAGAACTTTATTTGTTTGTTTAGTATTAGTGTGCTAAGTGGGCGGGCAGACCGGGGGTGGGTTAGATTTAGAAAATGGGCAATTTAAGTTAAAAATGATTTCTCTTTAATAACGTGAGGGGGGTAGATATAGCCCGGACTGATGCTCTTGGAGGGTAGACCTAGCCAAGGAAATTTCTACAACAGGTGACCAGATGAGTCATTAAGTGGGACAGTATAACGGAGGGTAGACCTAGCCAATATTCGATAGTAGAGGGGTAAATTTGACCCTAATCCCCCCCTTCCAAAAAAAAAAAACCCTGCTGGTGTCTTGCAAGAATATCACTTCAGTAACAACTCAGAAAATAAGACTTTAATGTGGTAGTGTCGTAGTGATTCCAATTTGATGATAAACGGAGAATGAATTAACAGAAGTGAAAGCAACTGCAGTGGATTGATCTGAACGAAGAAATATAGATGAAGGTTCATGGATAATTACATTGATCAAATTGCTCTAATATAAACCTGGTTGAATGCAATTCCATGTGAAGTTAGATGCCAAAATTGTTAATTGACTTACATACAAGTTTAAACAAATAGTTCTCTTGCATAAATTAAAAGGACAAAAAGAAAAAGAAAAAAAAAAGAAAAAGACATGTCACATCATAGTGGCATCTAATGGAACTAAAAATTTCTACTCAAATATAATGACAAAGGAAAATGATGTGTAAAGACCCAAATCTTGAAAGAAAAAGTTGAGAATTGTATCGGGAGAGAACTGGATTTGGTTAGTGTGTGGTTGGTAAACACGGATCGGTTTTTTAGCAAGGTATATAATGTATACTCAAATATTCAATATGTTCCACAAGAACTAGTTTCGTTCAAGTAACGGATTCTAGCCAACTGAAAGGATCTTCTAATCAATCTAGAGATCATTTGGATTCCATTAGTAATGAGGATTCAGAATATCACACATTGATTAATCAAAGAGAGATTCAACAACAAAAAGAATTATCGATTCTTTGGATCCTTCCTTTCATCAAACAGAACGAAAAAGAGATAGAATCAACCATCTTATAGCATCAAACAGAACGAAAAATAGATAGAATCAACCATCTTATAGCTTAACTCATACTTCTATAAAACTCTTTGGTTCTTAATTTTCCTTGTCAGTGTTAAATGAGCAACCTCTAAAGGTGTATTTTGAATGGAGGAAGACATTTTACAAAAAAATGTTTTTCAATTTTCCTATGTTCAGTTGGTTAAAATTTTTGAAAAATATTCTCTAGGAAAACAAGTTTCTTAAAAATGGGGAAAATGGTCACTATAAGAAACAAGAGTTTTGGCGTAACTGGTAAAGTTGTTGCGATGTAACCTTGAAGTCACAGGTACGGGCTGTGGAAATAGCCTCTTGCAGAAATGTAGGATAAGGCTGCGTACAATAGATCCTTGTCGTCCGGCCCTTCTTTGGACCTCGCGCATAGCGGGAGCTTAGTGCACCGGGCTACCTCAAGAAAGATCTACTCCACATCAGCAATGACATAAATTTGGTTACCAATTTTCCATTACAAAAACCATTTCCAACCCATTCAAAATCTATTTTAAATTGCTTTGTAGTTTCTAGCCATATTCAATCTAATTTGGGGATAACCTAAACCCAACTCAGTGAAATCATATTAATTTGTGTAGGTTACAAAAATTTGGGTTGAGATTGTATTTGTCTCCTTAATTCTTGACCTTAACTTGCAAAAGCATCTAATAGCAATATGGGCCAAAAGCTTCTGGCCAGCAAAACAGGCATCTATCTGGTTCTATCATGTGGCTACCAACTTGGTTGAGCAGATATAGACCAAAACCTTCTTCTGCCATCTTTCTCCTTGTTTGATTTCTCTAATTAGGATTGAAATCTCTGAATGTGCATAATCCCAAATATCCCTGAAGCGACTTCTATTGCCTTGAACGAAGAAGTTCAGTTAGAGCTTACATAGAATATATTGAAGAACTGCACCTAAGGGTATGGCCTAGTGGTCAATGAAGTGGGTGAAAACCTTGAGTTCTCAGGTTCAAACCTCAGCAGAGACCAAAAACACTAGGTGATTTCTTCTCATCTATCTTAGCCTTGGTGGATAGAGTTACTTGGTACTTGTTGCTGGTGGAGGTGGCAGATATCCGGTGAAATTAGTCGAGGTGCGCGAAAGCTGGCTCACCATGGTTATCCAAAAAAAAAAGAATGTATTGAAGAACTCCATCTTGTTTAATATGTCTTCTATCTCATTTTATGTGTCTTAGCTCAAAGTTTAAGAATGTAGAGAAAACTTGTGAATCTTGTGGTGTTAAACTAAAAGTTTGTATAACAAATACCAAATATCCTTTGAATCTTGTGGTCTTAAACATGCCACGCCATTTCTACTAGGGAGTGTTATTAAGGGTAAAATGAGAATTTGAATCTAAATACTTATTGTTTTAAACAAACTAAAAAGAAAGTAAGATATATAAATTGAAATAGAAGGCGTATGACATAAAAAAATCTTCTGCTGCCATATATTTGCCAGCAATAAGGTAAGATGCCGAATGAGCTCTTCATCATACACTTGTGGCCTTTAGTAGTGCGACTGTAAGTTGTCTGGTTCTTTCAATTGGTATTATGATGATCAAGTTAAACTATTGCATAATAAAGTGTCAATTAAAAATATATTGAGATAATGGTCAAAAACACACCTGAAGTATCATTTTTTTGCGAGTTTCATACCTTAACTATCTGCTGTTTGTGTTTTCTACTTGAACTACCACCAACTATTTATCAAAACACACCTCTAAGCTGATTAGACCAAGTGTTTGGATACAATCGCCAAAAAACGCGTGACTACTTAATTTGCTCATAAAATTTCGTCCACATGACAACTGACTCATTAATTTTGAGGTGTGTTACTGATAAATAGTTGGTGATAGTTCAGGTAGAAAACGCAAACACTTGATAGTTTAGATAGAAAACTTGCAAGTGTTTGAATACAATCGCCAAAAAACGCGTGACAACTTAATTTGCCCATAAAATTTTGTCCACTTGGCAGCTGACTCATTAATATCGAGGCGTATTTTGATAAATAGTTGGTGATAGTTCAGGTGGAAATACAAACACCTGAACTGTAGAAAACTTGCAAAAAAGTGAGACTAGAGGATAGGGGTGACTGTGAGGAAGCAGTTGTCTATGACTGCTCAATACTTACCATTGTACATATTTCTGGTTATTAATAGAAGATATACTGTTAATTGAAAAAAAAAAGTACATTCAGACAGAATATTTTAACACAAGAGCAGCTTGGTCTCGATTCTAACTTCACTGTACCATTTCAAATATATCTGAGATATTGTAAAAAACACACCTAAAATATCACGTTTTTGCGAGTTTCCTACCTAAGTATCAGGTATTTGTATTTTCTACCTTAGTTATTTTCTACCTGAACCATCACCACCTATTTATTAAAACACACATCGACTTGTATCTGATGGTGCGTGGTGTACGCTCCTTTTTTTTTTGGTTTAAAAATGGTGCCAAATGACACTCCGAATGGATAATTAAAGGAATTAATTGGAAAATTTTAAAAAACACAAGAGATAATGGTCAAAACACACTCTAGTCTGCTATTACAAATGAAACAATCTAGCAGACCAAGGAAAGAACAAACATAAGCTAAATACAATGCAAAACTATTACACTATGGATAAGTATCTAGATGCTGGAGTGCAGCCTGCCACTTTGCATTAGCACTCTGAATGTACTTCTTCCCTCTAATAATTTGTTTCTCTGATCGGACTTAATTTTCCTGAGGAATGCATTAATTGCCCCCTGAAGCTGTTGTATGAAAGTTGAATAGTGATCGAACACATAGCTCTGGGACTGTGATGAAGTTTAGAAGAGGGAAGAAAGGAAGGAAACTTAAAATAGAAATACATCCTTTGGAACATGTTCTTTTCTCTTTTTGGGCTGACTTGGGCCATGTCAGGCTCTCTGAGAGAGGCTTTTGTGTGTTGGAGCTCCTGGAGAGTTGGGAAGTCCATCAAAAAGATCTGGTCATTGGTTCCTGCTTGTATTTTGTGGTGCTTATGGATAGGGAGGAACAAAAAGTGTTTTGATGGCATCCTTTTTAGTTGGGTCTAACTTCTCCTCTATAACTACCGTTGATTCATTCCTAGAATATATCACCTCCATAGTTCTATGGTGATAGTTGTGATAGCTTTTCATAATTTTTTTGCCTTCCTGGGAGCTGATAATTTCTTTCTTTGTAATGCTTGCATCTTCTTAATGCTTTTTGTTGATGCTATCCTTCTTATTCATCAATAAAAAAGTAAAATAAATAGAAATACATAGCCTTAGTCTTCGTTTTCCTCCTATTCCACTACACTTTTAGATGATACCATAACCATTAGAATTCATAATCATTGCACAAAAAATATTGCTATTTTGGCCCACACTTCTTTGCATAGAGGAGTGGCAGTAGACAAGTATCTTGGTATAAAAATGTTTGAGATGGTTCATTGCACTTAAAACATAGTCATGCAAGGGAAAATGGCATTCAGTTATATCTTTTATTTTCACTATTTTGTAGCTAAAGTATTTTAGGTCCCCTTGGATTCATACACACACACACACATCTCTCTCGTATAATTAGCTTCCAATGTTAATTGACTTGTATTGATGGTAAGTGCACTGATGTTTGATCTCCTTTTTTCAGGAAGAAACAATTGATGGTGTAGATTTTTTGATAATTGCGAGTGATGGACTTTGGAATGTCCTGTCTAACAAGGTCAGTTTTCTTTGCCAAATTTGTTAAACCTTCCTTGGTTTTCAACACTAATCTGTTTTCCTCAACTTAGAAACTCTTAATAAGATGACAATGCTTAATGTTCATGGAGTTGGATGTCTTGATTGCATAATTTAGTTTGTCTTACTTGTGACCTAGATGTCCTGTCTTTGATCAAATTTCTAACTTGTATTCTTTATCATTAGTAAGAAAAGTACATAAAAAGAAGGTGCAGTTGGGTCATTTCACTCACCCAACTAGTGTCCTGCCCTGCTTTGCTATTGTCATTACCGGTACCTTATAGGCTGCAAAAAGTTGCCCTCCTTTAGTAAGTTGTTTGCTACTCCTTACAAATAGGAGGAAGGTCAATCATGCAGGAATAGAGTGACGAAAAATCAAGTATATTTCATGCAATTGTGTTCTTGCCACAATAACTGTGCGGTAACCTCATTCGTCTAGGTTTTTTGGGCTTTAGTTGCGTAATTTTTCTTATAGGACTTATTTGGTTATTTCTTTTTTTTACAGAAATGCAAGGTAAGACCGGGTGCACTAGACCCAGTGTGATCCGGCTCTTCCCTAGAGTCCATGTATAACGGGAGCTTAGTCTTGAGCTGCCATTTCTCTACCCTTAGGAATTTCTTGATTGACAAGAATTTTGAATAATAATTGTTTAGAATTAGGGTTCTTAAATTTGTTTCCTCACTAATAAAACTAGATACAACTATGTTAGCATTCAACTTTTTGTTTATAATATGCTGGCTTTTTGACTTGGTACCTGTGCTAGTGGGAGGTAGCAGACTAGCCGATACCCTGCGGAATTAGTCTAGATGCGGGGAAGCTAGCCAGAGCATCACATTTGTTAAAAAAACAGTGCTCTCTTTTTAACTTTATATTTATTTTCAAGAACCATTAGATTTTGCTGAATTTAGCCCCCAGTCAAGTCTTCCTTTTGGTTTTCTCTAACAAGCCAAGGTTTTGACATCTGTTTGAAGTAAAACCCATTGTTACCACTCTCCCGCTTTGGCCTTTAGACATGTGGCATTAGGTAGCTGTGACAGTTTAATGGGGGTGGGAGAATGGGGTGGGAGGGAAAAGAAAACCTGTGGGGAAGGGAAAGGAAGGGATGAAGGACTTAGTGGGGAAAAGGAGGCTCGTGGCAGATCTACATGGTGGTTAGGGGGTTCACTCGAACCCCTTCATCGGAAAATTTTCCTGTATATATAAGGTTAAATTTAAATTTTATGAGTATCTATTCTATAATGAACCCCCTTGAAGCAATTGGAAAGTTTAGCTCAGTGGTTAAGGGGGTTCAAATTTTTTCAAGGGTTGCAAGTTAAATTCTCACCCACAACATTTTCTTTTCCCGTTTTATTGTTTTGGCTTTTTCCACAGCAGCGGTGTAGATTGAGCTCGGTTTTTGGGCTCAGAATCAAAACCCAATGAAAAAATCTTATTATTTTTCGGCTCAATTGACAACTTTATTCTTTTTTTCTGTCTTCTATTATATTTCTTCTTCTTAGACTTTGTACATATTTATTAAGCACATTCATTTTAATTTTTGCATTTTATTCTTCTCATCTCTGTTGCTGATTTTGTTTCTACGTAATGTACTAACTCGAAGAAACTCTTTAAGAAAATAATGAGTTATTATTAAACTTGAAATTGAGATAGATTTTTTTTTAAAAAAAGAATAAAGTAAATTAAATTTAATCGAATCAAGAAAGTTAAAAGTTGTGAAGATCCTTTTAATGATATCTATTTTGATTGAATTTACTTTCTTTGATTTTATGTTATATCTTTCCTATTTTTCAATTTTATTTTCAAGAGAGGAAAACTGAACTGAACTAAACTAAACTTATTTGATTTGTTCATCATTTTTTATTTTTTTTCAAATGAACAATCTAGTAGATTGAATTAAATGAACTAAAAAAATTGGTGATGCCATTTATTTTTCTTATGAATATGTATTATAATATTAATAACTCACTTCTTATACCTTTTTAAAGAATGTTGCTGATTTTTAAAATAAATATATTATTGTATGGACACTAATTCAAAATTAAAAAATGTTTAAAATAAAGTAGAACATTACAAAGTAAAAGTAAAAAAAGCACAAGAGACTTTAAAAAGGCTCGATGGATCAGGGTAAAAGTAGGAAGAAACGCTAAAAGGGGCATGACAAAAAAAGTTAAATTTAGTGGGTTAAGATTAGTCTTTCTCTTTTCCGTCTCACTCCGTTTTTCTTCCTGCAATTTTCACATATTTTCATCTTCATAGTTTGAACCTCCTCAATAAAAATCTTCCTCCGCCACTGGGGAGGCTCGTGGGAGCTAACGAAGAGGGCTGGCAATATAGTTGTGATTTGGGAAGGGACAGTTGTTTGATATTTAAGTATATCTGAAATATGCATGTCAATTGAGAGAAAATGATGAATTGAGATAAAGTAAGCTAAAAAGAGGCCGGGACCTACCTAATAGACATTGCAACAATATTTACAACTGAAAACTAAATTTGAGAGAACCATGTTGCTTGTTAAGTGATGCCATTTGTTTTTAGGTGGCAAAAGTGGTGGAAATGAGTATGCGGGGATGTTGAAATCATTATGTGATCAAAGGTGTGTTTATGGGAGGAAAATAAGGTTCTGCATAAACAAGTAGTTGGAGAAATACATTTAGGGGTAATTTTCCAAATTTAGTCAATTTGGACATAAACAAGAATTGTACTCTAGCAGGTTGTTTTACAGAGGGTGGACTTTTCAGAAGGATTTTCAATGGTTGGGAGATTGAGTATGTGAATACATAATAGTAAAACAGGATGCAGATATTTCGAAAATGCAAGATTTTATATGTATTGAACTGTGAAAACAAAGATGGGAAATCCTCAGTGAATTCTTGTTACAGGTTGATGTTAAGAAATGATAGAAAATACTTTTATATGTCTCATGCCCTTGTATGCAGAAGGGACATTTAAGTGCTCGCTTCGTTGATTAAAAGGAGGTCCCTATTCTCTGGGCTGGAGCAATATCTGAGAAGGACCAGACGGTCCGGATCAGTGATTGGATATTCTTTATGGGCTTATGGCCAAGCTACTTGTCTACATGTATGTCAAAGGTAAAGGTGAAACATGAAGTTTTGTTAGAGTTAGAAGCGCAACTCTCACTTTATTTAAGAATACATCAACGATGGAGAATAAAAGAAAGGTATACATATGAGATACTAGAAAAATCAACTATAAAAATGTATAGTTGATTGCTTGAACAGAGGAATTTTAAAAATTGCTATTAGGGGATTTTGCAGCTATACTTGAGGGAAAAGGCATACCTGGTTGTGGAAGATAGCCAAAAGGTGGTCTCAAATATATGATCCCGACCTGAGTTTGAGAAACAACCTGTAGTTGTATTGGCTATTAGAAGTTCAGTTCCCAAAATTTATTATCTTTAACAGATCTGGAGTAGCTTCATTCCGCCCCGCACAGGCTGAAAACGAGTTGAGATTCTGAGATAGTTACTAATTCTCTATTTCATGCCTGATCTGATTTTTGGAAGTTTCAGTCTCACCTTTGAGAACATGTTTGGCTAGGAAGCTTGAATCATTTGTGAGATATAAATATAGTGCTGTCCATTTTGGTAAGGCGAGATTTCTCGTCAAAATTGGTAGATTCATAATTGTTGCTGAGACTTGTTGCCAGAAGCATTTTTATGAGTCTATAAAGAAAAGGGAAGGCATTGAAGAGATTTTTCCCAGAAAATTAGGTTTGTCGTCTCATGTACAATAAGTTGGCACCTTCTTGGCATACAATGCCATGCCTCCTAGTATTGACATGTTGCTAGACTTGGCAAGCCACAGGGCTGTCCGAAGTGTGTAGTTCACCCTAGTATAAAGCACAGATACTATAGCTTAATGAGATCCCAACTTGCCTTAATGTATACATTGCTTTCTCTTGTTTTTTTTTTCAAATGTAAAGAGGACGGGAGTTTAAAATTTTACAGATCTGGCTACAAATTGCTTCTTTTAGGAGTAACAGACTGGAGTTGAGTGTTCAATGGTATTTGAATACAGAACCTGAAGCATGTGTGTAAAGAGCTTGAAGCTCAAAAGTGAAGTCTTAAATGTTAAATTTCTTCAGATGGGACTAAAAATTGTAGATATTTGAGGTTATAATAAAACAAAACTTTGAAGGCTGATACAATCCGAGATCACAAACCACATCGGAGTATTTAATAACAATAACTGAAAGAAAGTCAAAGATAGAATTCGACTAAAAGTAATCTTAATTGTCTGAATAGTCAACAGAGAAAAAATCTAGAACCCTAGATAAACGTGTCAGGCAACAATTGACTTACAAACCCGATCACCTCCAAAGAATGACAAAATAGAACTCAAGATATAAAGGAATATGAAGAAGATTATCTTCAAGAATCCCAGTTCTTGAAAACAGGCAATCACGAGTCAAACTCAAACCAAGAGGTCTGATCCCTCGCAAGGAGTTTTCTAATCTCTCAATATGCAGAACACCTGAAAACTAGCCTAGGTATTATATTATAGTCCTCATATAAAGGTCCAGTCACTGACTCACTCAAAATTGTGGGCTTCTGCGTGCAATTGTGCACAACTCAGATGTTTCTTCCAACTATGCACGCTTTTGTGCTTTTGCGCACAATTGTGTGCTCTCAGGGAAGTGATCTTTTGTCTTTTGTATCCTTCCGTCCTTTATTGCTCCATTTTCTCTCCAACATCTTCTATCGTATTACAAATATGGAAATCCATTTATGCTCCTACCACCAGCTTGATCTTCTCAATCCCAAGCCTCCAAAATGTGGTATTTTGTGATTGAATCATCGACTCTCCAACACCTTCTAACCAATTCTTGAAGATCACACAGCTCCCTAGCGTGCATGCTTTGGATGTTCTTGGACTTGAAGCTAATCGATGGTGCGCTAGACAATTCAAGTCATCCACAAGGTGCTCCGCTTTGATTGGACTATCCAAGTTTGTATTAGAGGCTCTATGCTAGAAATCCACGACATACTCTCTAGTCCGATCTATTAGTTTTACCACTTTTTGACGACTTTTGGCAGCTATCACAAAAGCTCACAAATAAGTTTCTTCTTTCTCATTTTATGTACTCCTTTTAATTTGTTTCCAAAAGAATGACTCCTTGTGTTTGAAAAATATTTGACCTCAACATCCCCTTATTCCGTTATTTATACAACTGGTTAGAACTCCACTTAATATTAAAAAGTTTTTATTAAGAGGGAGAAGCAACAAGGGATATGTGAAACTTTTATAACCTTTAATTTTGATTGCAAGGTAATCTTGGTAAGTTGCATATAGTTAGGTTTTTGTGTCATAAGTCTTTCATTGTTTCTAAAACTCTGTGCTTAATTAAACACCATCACATAAGATGGGACAGAGAGTAAATTGCATGAACTTTGCTTTTCTAAATACATCAAAGGTTGCTAGGTGGGTTCAGAATCGAGTTTCCTTGTTTTGATTAAAAAGCATTAAAGCAATTCCTCATGTAACATTAGCACTTGGTGCTTTTCTTGTTTTATTAATAAAATTTCTCATATTTTTATCAAGTAAAAGTATTTTCTCTCATAAACATGGCCAAACTGCCTGTATACAAGGGATATACCAAAAGGTAGAGAATTTACAAAAAGATATGTTCTCTACAAACTCCACCCAATCATCTATACAACAAGGAATTTTCTGTGTACACCAAAAGAATATAAGGGACTAGAGACTACTCAACTGTGAGAAACTTGATTCCTGTTCCTTTAAAAGCTCTCCTATTTTTTCCTCTTCCCACAAGCCACATTAATGCAAGTGGAACCACGTTCCAAGCCCTTCGTCTTCTCTTCCTTCTTCCGCTCTTCCAGCTCTTCTCTTCCTTCTCCCCCTCTTCCAGCTAAACATCAAATCTTTCATAGTTTTTGGCATTACCATGGGTTACCAAACTGCCTAAACATATCCCACGCCTCATGGTTAACCCGCAATGTAGAAGAAGATCCACATCCTCCTCTGCCTCTATGTAGCACCAACTAACACAAACAAGCTTGCACTTTCTAAGATTTTCTGCTGTCAAGATCACCCTTATAGTGGCTAGCCAAGTGAAAAAGACACCTTTCTCGGTACCTTCGGGATCCATATTGCATTACATGGAAACCTCCCTAACCAAAAGTTTCATATAAAAGGACTTAACAGAGAACATTCCATTACTCCCCAGACCTCATCACTAAGCATCGGGGCTATTAACCAGATTGACTTGCTCATGTAGTAAGGCTAGCAATCTTTGAAACTTGTCACTTCTCAATCATGAAATTCCCTTCTAAATCTCAAAATTGTCCTAAACTTGTGGAAAATATATAAGTTGCTCCTAAACTTGTCCGAAAACATAATTTACACACCTGAACTTTATGGTCGGCTTTTTATCCACTATTCTTGTTTGGAATAGAACTAACACTCCTTAACTCTTAAGCAATGGCGTGCTAGAGAAAGTGTTACTCGCCCATGTAAAGTGTGTTGAAAGTAAAAGCACACAAAAATTACAAAATTTTGATAGATGGGACTTTTTCAAACATAACAAGTGGAAAGTATGTTCCACTTTTTATTTCTAACTTTATCCAAAAAAACAAAAAGATGAAAGAAGAAAAATAGGGAGAATCCCTTTCCGCCCACAATACCTCTCACGAAAATTGTTTCCTCACTTTAATCCTTTGATTCTCCTCATCGCGTTTGACAAAAAAATGGTATCTTTGTGAGCTGTATCTGAAGAACAAAAAATTTCTTCTGGGATAGTTTCGGTTTTAGATTTTGGACTTAGTTTGGAAATTGGAGGAGAGAAAAATGGGCTCTTACTGGAAATTTGGCCAGAGCCTGACCACCTCTGGTGGATTCCACTCTTCAAATCCTATTTTCTTATGTTGCTGGCTCTTGTTTACTCCCTCTCCCTCTCTTTGTTCTAAAATCCATATTTCTCCCTTTTCCAAAGCTAACAAGAATCTCATATTTCTTTGAGTTACTGAGGTTATTCACGGCAATCTCCAGCAGCATATGTTAACAACATAAGAAATGCTAGTTAGGTTGGGAAGAGGGTATTAAACTTTTTGTTTTTGGAAAGAAATTGTGAAAATATGGGTTTGAAAAAATCTAGTGGGAAGAAGGAATTTGAGAAAGAAATGATTAGTTGGAAACTCCATTGAAGTTCTCGTTGACCAACTAATTGAGATGCTTTAACCCTTTGAATTATTGATATTAGTCAAATGACAAATTGACAATCAACCAGAATTAAATGCTCACTTTGTTTTAGAGATGTCGATTGAAATTTGTTCACGGGTGATGAAGATCCTGGGTGTAAACATTCTTGCGGAAGCTTTAAACTCAAATATTATTAGCTAATTAGTGTCTTGGCTAGGCAAAGGCAAGGGAATTTGCAAGGTGGGTTTAATATGTGAGCCCAAAGGCATGTTTGCCTTTTGCAGCCATTACGAATGAACCCTTTTCCGGATAATTTTTTTCTTAAGAAAAAAAGGAAGAAAGGTAAAAAATAGTTAAAAAAGAATAAATTAAGTGGTTTTATACACGTGTCCGGTGTGTGTAAAACACCATCAAGAATAAACCTAGTAAACCTAGATTCTCTTACAGTATTCGTTCCACTCCAAACAACAAAGAGCTGTAATTGTCGATGTAGTTATAAGGCGTATGATTTTTCGGACAATTTTTTATAATTGATGTAGAAGACTTTAAAAAAGGATACGTATGAAAAAAAAAAAAATAGTTGAAATAGGAATGTGTGACATCGACTTAAGTCTTTTGTTCCACTTGGTTCCCAACCCTGGCTAAATGGTCTAGATGTGCCCCCTATTAATAGTTGGGTTCAGATCTACTCCCTGCCGTTATAAAAATGGGTTAGGATTTTATCCCTTATTGACTAACAACAAAAATTTTCCAACATGGGGGCATCTTTTACAAAGAAAAGGGTCAAATTTGCACTTGAACTATGCAAAACGGTTCAGGTTCATACATTTACCTTAACTGCATTCTTCAATTACCATTTTACCTCTACTAGAAGTCGAGAAGACCACCAATCTGCAACCACTATAACCTCACCTTGACTGCCACAAATATTACCGCAAATGACTTTGGAGCTGAATATTATGTACCCGAGTTAGTTTTTGCTTTTAGAGGTTGATATGGAGCTGTAGCATCACTATTGGTGATGAGGTTGTATCGATTGAGTACCAAAAGAGGGTGAGACTTCAAGTTGGTGGCGCAATTATTTTTGAGTTCTATTTGGTCTAATTTGACGCGTAAGGGTGATTAATTTGATCTTGGGGACAGACCTAGCCGTTTGAGGTTATGAGTGTTGAAGAAGACAGTGTTGTTGTCGCTGGAACAATGCTCTTTGATTAAAAGCACAGGGGCAAATATGGGTCATGTCACATAATTCAAGGGCTTATTGGACTCTTTTCCTTTCGTTTAGAATGCCTATGTGTTGGAAAGCATTATTTTAGTCAATAAGGGCAAATCTAGCTTATTTTATAGAGGCAGTGGTATATCTGACCCCAACTATTAATGGAGCAAAAACGTATACCATTTTGCAAAGTTTAGGGGCAAATTTGGACCTTTTCACTTTTATTATCGAGTTGTAGAATGTTATTCGCTATATCCAAATTTGGGAATCTTAAAGAACTATGATAATTGTGAGAAGACATAACCCCAATTTTCAATCCAGGTATTCTAGTAGCCTGATTTCATTATGCAGGAAGCCCCAACCATCAGCAGTGAGAATCAAGACTAGTTGCAAAGGGGATTTGAGGAAGAGGAAGTTCTCAATGCAGTTAAACTGTGTGCAAGTGATGAGGCCCCTGGGCCAGATGGTTTCCCTATGAGCTTCGATCAGTCCTTTTGGGAGCTTCTGAAGGATGATATTATGAACACCATGCACCACTTTCACTCTCATCATGTCTTTGAAAAAAGTTTTAATGCTACTTATGTTGCTCTTATCCCTAAGAAGACTGGAGCAGTGGAGCTTAGAGATTACAGGCCAATTAGTTTGATCAGTGGGGTGTTTCGAAATTGGGCAGGTAAAGAGGGAGAATTCAAGATTCTAGGGTCTAGAGAAGAACAAACAAAAAGAGGAGGAAAAAAAAATTATAGCCAAAACCCTGACATAGAGACTAAAGAGGGTTGCTGATACTCTGGTAAACAACCATCAAATGACTTTCATAAAAGGGAAACAAATTATGGATGCTGCACTTATTAATAATGAGTGTGTGGACACTAAATTGAAAGGGGTCGATCTAGGTATCATGTGCACGCTGGATATAGAGAAGACATATGATCATGTTGATTGGGGTTTTCTACTTGGCATTCTCAGACAGATCGGGTTTGGTGCAAGGTGGCTGAAATGGATTGGGTTCTGCATTAGAACTGTCAGGTTCTCCGTACTTGTCAATGGAGAACCTGTGAGTTTTTTCATGAAAAAGGGGTCTTACACAAGGGGACCCCGTCGCCCCTTTCCTTTTCATTATAGCTATGAAAGGATCCGACAGTATGATGATTAAGGCTATTAACAACAACTGGATTAAGGGAATCAAACTTAGCAACAGAATAGGAGAGGAGATGGAGGTTTTTTATTTGCTATATGCAAATGACACAGTGGTCTTTTGTGAAGTAAAGACAGAGCAAAGCAGCTTCATCAGGGAAATTCTCATTGTTTTTGAGGCTGTTTCTGGTTTGTGTGTTAATTGGAGGAAAAGTAGTCTTTTTCCTATCAAGAAGTGGAGATGATCCAGACCCTGACAAATGTTTTAGGGTGTAAAGTTGACAACTTACCAGCCAAATATCTAGGCATGCCTTTAGGAAATAGACACAAAAATTTGGAGATATGTGATGGAATTGTGGAAAAAACAAATTAGAAAGTAGCTCGGCAAAATATCTTTCACTTGGTGGCAGGATCACCATGTTCAACAGTGTGCTAGACTCCTTACCCACATATGTTGTGTCTCTCTTTCCTATTCCATCTAAAGTGGTTAAAAAAGTTGGACAAGCTTAGGAGAGATTTTTGTAGTTAGGAAACAAGGAGGGTAGAGGCTTACATCTAGTGGATTAGGAAATTGTTCGGAGGGCTTGGTATCAGGGATTTAAGGATCCAAAACAACTTTCTGCTTATGAAATGGTTGTGGAGATTCAATGGGGAACATCAGGCCTTATGGAAGGAAGTGGTCATAAGAAAATATGGGTAGACAGACCATTGGTGTACTGATTTTGTCACCAACACTTATGGAACCTCGGTGTGGAGAACCATTAGGAACCTCTGGCCCAAACTAGCAGAGAACATATACTATAGGGTGGGAGCTTTGAGCAAAATTATTCTAGAAAGATCTATGGATTGGCCAAGTGACTTTGATGCAGACCTTTCCAGACTTATTCAATATTTGTTGTGCACCTAATGTTACAGTGACCGATAATTGGTCTCAACAGGGGTGGGATATCATGTTCAGAAGGCGTTTGAATGATTGGGAAGTAAACAAGTTTGTTGAGCTAATTGATGTTCGTGAAGGTTTCAGCGTTACCGCCACAACTCCTGATACCACCAGGTGAAAACATGAAAGTGGTGGGGTATTTTCAGTAATCAAAAGCTACAGAAAGGAAGTAGAGCTGCAGTCTCAGATCAGACCACCCTTAGAAGCAGGTTTGGAATCATATGGCACCAACAAAGGTTAAGTGTTTTACTTGGTTAGTTGTCAGAAAAGCATGCCAAAATATGATAGTGGTGGGGTATTTTCAGTAAGCAAAAGCTAAGAAAGGAAGTAGACCTGCAGTCTCAGATCAGACCAGGCCCTTAGAAGCACGTTTGGAAAAATATGGCACCAACAAAGGGTAAGTGTTTTACTTGATTAGTTGTCAGAAAAGCATGCCTCACTAATTAGAGACCTCAGAGAAGGAAGTTTCACATTGCATCCAGGTGCTTCCTATGCTGTTAGAAAGGAGAGACATAGTCATTTTTTTCTTCACTGTGAATTCACCTCTCAGCTATGATCCTTGTTTTTCAGCCCAACAGAGATCAAATGGACTATGCCTAAGCATACATCAAACCTTTTAAGCTGTTGGATTAGAAGTGGGACAGTAAGAGTCAGAAGAAATGGTAGGGACTAATGCCATCATGTATTTGGTGGACAATTTGAAGGGACAGGAATGAAAGATGTTTTGGAAACAAAGTTAACATCTAGAAAGTTAAAGGAAGTATTTCTACATTTTATTTTTGGTGTAAAGAACTTTGTATAGAAGCTAGTAGATTTCTTAGGTTCTCCGTAAATAATTTAGGCTGTTTCTAACAACTATTTGTAGGTCTCCAGCATGTCCTTAATGCTGTGGAATACAACTTTACTAGTTTCAAAAAAAAATCATGCCCTTCTTTAAGATAATAATATAGTACTTCTCTACCATTTTGTGTCACTCTTTTCTTTTAAGGATGTTCCAAAAAGAATGACATCATTCTATATTTGAAAATGATTTAATATTAAATATTTTAAAGGGTTAATTACGCTAAACACTCCTATAATATGATTTAGTTTTGGATACACCCTTGTATTTTAAAATTAGACACTTGCATCCCCTATAGTATAGAAATCCTATTCTTACACCCCTTAGGAGGTATATCCGTAACCAAGTGTATTGAAATAGTCAAACTAAAATTATAAATAAAAAGTTTTTATGTATTTATGAAATTTAGAGAAGTGGATAAAATTTTTTTTTGAAAATGTTTTTTCCCGCCTTTGATTAAAAGAGAGAATTTTTTTTTTGAATTATGTGCATCTTTTGA
>JACEIK010001663.1:208746-221077 GCA_018107945.1 Datura stramonium | reverse complement strand
GTGTATCCAAAATTGAGTCATATTATAGGGGTACTTAGTATAATTAACCCTATTTTTAATTTGCCCTTCCTAATGTCATTTGTTTGGAACCCACTTGATATAACTGATCTTTTATAAAGTGAGAAATAAGAAGTGACATGTGGAACTCTTACCGCATTCAATTTAAATAAAGGGGCTTTGGGACCTTGCACATACAGTGTGTAATTTTTTCTCTTCTAATTTTGAAATTCCGTGCAATGTCAAACAATGTCACATTAAAAAGGATGGACGGAGTATATAAATTTGATGGGTGGAAGGTGACTGAGGATAGATGCTCTGAAATGGATGATTAATCCAGACCATCTCCCTTTGAGACCTCAGAGCCTGGATTGAAGGATTGAATTTGAATGCCTCATACAAGGGTTTTCTTTTATTTCTTCTGTCTTTGTTTGAACACATCTGGGGTTTGTCCTTCAAAGTTAAGGATATCAAAAAGTGAGTGAAATCTTCGCTAAGCTCATTAGTGGTCAGGAACTCAATTTTTTAATTCAAACGCAAGCTCAAAATTTTCGTAGTCCTGAGGTAGAAATTGAGGTGGAAAGACTTTCTAATGTAAATATTTGGGGAGTTTGAAAGTGGAAATATTATGCTCAGAAAAATTGGCCAGAACTGGTTCGCAGGCTTAGAGCTCGATGTAAAGATTCTTTGCTTAGGCAAGCTCAAGGTTGGTTAGGGTTGATTCCTAGAGCTTGTGTAGTACTTTTACCCTTTCCTTGTTTATACAATTAGAAGAAAATAATAAACCGGGGAAGTAATACAAAAGGGAGTTATTCATGTTCAAGCAAGTTTCAATAATACCATTGTCACTGTTACAGATGTACGGGGTTCTTCTCTCTTAAAATTGGTAAGCTTCTTCTCTAATTCAAGTTCCGTGATTGTTAGGACATTGACAGACTAGCTTTATAGTGACTCTTGCAAGCTTCGCTGATGTGTCTAGTATGTTGTTATTTGCTGATTGGTTCGTTAAAGATTCATGCATATGAATCTTCTCTGTTCCTATGTAACTAGAACTAGCTATGGATTTCAACGGTTTAACTTCCCTTCATTACATACAGGAGGCTGTGACCATTGTGCAGGACATAAAAGATGCTGAAGCAGCATCACGTAAGCTTATAGAAGAAGCTTATTCAAGGGGGAGTTCCGACAACATCACCTGTGTGGTGGTTCGATTTGAGAGCGCATGAATGGACCTTTTAAGTTCTGCCTACCTTTCCTCTACTTACAAACATAAAGAAAAGCCAAACAAACACAGAAACTTTCTCCTCTGGTTTTTTGCGACAGACCTAACTCCTTTTCTCAAGCACTAAGAATGATGTTTGTCGACAACGCTACTCACTCTGCAGATAAAAAGATCCCGAAGGGAGGATGTAGGCCTTGTAACTAGCTTTTATTTTTCCTACTTTTGACATTCTTCTGTTGATGATTAAGTTATTCCATGTCACTTGGAGTTGTTGTCGTGAGGATTTCTATGGATGGTCTCTGCTTATAGACTTGTAAAATTGCCTTCAATTGTTTGTTTGATGACAAAAGGTGTAAATCACGCTGGCATACATTTAGTTTTTTCTTCTTTATTTTACCTATAAGCTATTATGATAGGCATTCCCTGGAATGTTCCACTTGGCCTACACAGAATTCATAATCCAATATTTGCCGACGCTGTATTCTCCTAGTATATTTACAGTAGAAAACAGTACCCGATATTGTCTTCCTTTCGTTTTCTGTTTAAGGTTGTATTTGGCTAATGTCTTGTGGTGCATCTCTCAGGAATTAACGACATTTGCTAATATTGTGTTGAAAGAGATCAAATATTGTTTTTTTTTTTGGGACATCAGATTCGTCAGGAAATTATCACTTATGATGTAAAATAATCTGGAAACAAACATAATCTGAACAGCTGGAGCAATAAGCAATTACCCGTTGAATTCAGAAAAAAATAGCCACATATATATTTTGCTAAAAGGTACCTTCTCGACAGTCTCTTAACCTTTTATTAAATTTTTACAACTTTGGGAGCTAAACTCCTAATTACAAACTTCACTGAACATGATAGGCTTTGACATTTCTTTCAGGATTCCGCGTGAATGCGAAAGCTTAGTTAACAAGCTGTCTTCTGTTAGAAAATAAAATAAGTGTCGAAGTTGCTGCAACAATTTCAACAGTTATTTGAGTTGTTGCAATATGTTTTCTAACTGTTACTGCAATAACTTAAACAATTGTTTGAATTGTTGCAATATTATCGTAGTTGTTGCAACAATTATCATAATTGTTTGATTTTCTACAGAATTTTTTTTCAATGGCATGAAAAAATGTATATTCTCAAACTCACGACTAGAGAAAAACAACTCGTAAAAATAAAAGGAAAAAAGAGAAGAAAAAGAATAATACGATAAAAAAATAAACACAGTAGCGGCGACATAGACGGAATAGGGGGAGGAGGAGGAAGAAGAAGAGGAGAGAAATCCAGAGAGAGGAGAAAGAAGAAGAAAAAAGCGATATGAAAAGATAAAAAGACAGGGGAAACTTAAATTTTGAAACCACAAAATTTTGGAGAGTAGTTTTTTGAAAGTTATTAAAATTAGACGGAACTCATCAATGACCTCCTAAAGTTGACATCATTTTTCAATTAGACACCTCAACTAGGCCTTGTTCATTTTGAACACCTCAAGTAGGCGTTCGTTGTGTCATTTTGACAGTTTTTTGACAATCAGCAAAAATGATGAGAGTGTAATACAATCGCTATGATGTGGTAACAGATACTTTCTACATGGACAATTGAATTATGCCAACTCACTTTAAATGTCCATGTTATCACACACACAAACACATTTAAAAAAAAAAAAAGAAGAGCTAAAATACATGGTAAAATGTCAATGAATAGATAACACGTGATATTTATACCCAAATAATTACAAAAAGAAAAATTTGACCACTTAAAAATCTATTCTTTTAGAAGCACAACCCCCAACCCGTTTGCAGAAACACCCCTCCCCTCGAATCCTCTTATCTGTCAGACTAAGAGGATGTTTGGTTTAGCTTATAAGTTGGTCAAACAACTTATAAACACTTTTTAACTTTTTGTAGTATTTGGTTTTAACAAAAAGTGCTTAAAAAAGTTGAAAAGTACTTTAAAAAAGTCAAAAGCAAAAATTGATAGATACCAATTTTTTATTTTTGGCTTATACGCCATTTAAATTTGACCAAACTATTTATCTTTTTATCCCATGATATTTTTCTAATTTCAATAATACCCTTACTCAAATCTTTGACAAAATTTTATTTTTTTGTGCATATTATAAAAAAAGTAATTAAAATCTGAAAAAAAATCGAGTTAGTATTAATTCATTTAAATTATTATATTTGATTTTACAAATAAAAATAGAACTATACCCCTAATAAAAAATAAGNATTTTAAAAATAAAAATATCATAGTAATTCACTTTTTATAGTGTACAGCTTTAAGGGCATTTCAGATATTTGAGCCAAAATAAGTGCTTAACAACACTCATGTACCAAACACATTAATAACTTTTTTTTCAATTTCAGCACTTTTATCTAAACAATAACTGCTTATTTATAAAATAAGTTTCAGCACTTAAAAAATATTTTAAGCACTTATATTTAAAAGGGAAAAGGGTCAAAAATACCCGTCTACTTTAGTATATTAGCTAATTTTTCCCCTGATTATACTATAGGGTCAAATATACCCCGCCGTTAATAAAGTAAACAAAATTGCCCCTCAATTGGATGGAATCCCCTAAATTGACTTAAAATACCCAATTTCAACTAAAATACTCATTTTTCCTTTAAATCCGAATCCGACCCACTAAACTAAATAAATCCATTATGATTTAATTATTCAAAACAAAATAAATTCTCAAATTATTCAAAGAAAAAACCTTAGAAATAAAAAGAGTTCAATCATACAGTTATTTCTCCTCCAAAAATATTGGAACAAACAAAATAGAAATCAAATATTTACCAAATCTCTTCATATTAAGAACGATGAAGCCTGATTTGATAAATATTTGGTTGCTATTTTGTTTGTTCCAATATTTTTCGGGAGGAGAAATTACTGTATGACCAAACTCCTTTTATTTTTAAGGCTTTTCTTTGAATAATTTTTGAGAACTTGTTTTGCTTTGAATAATTAAATCCTAATGAGTTTAATTAGTTTAGTGTGTGCGGATTCAGATTTAAAAAAAACGGATAATTTAATTGAAATATAAGTCAATTTGAGGGATTCCATCCAATTGAGGGGCAATTTTGTTTACTTTGTTAACGGCGGGTGTAAATTTGACCCTATAGTATAACAAGAGACAAAATTAGCTAATATATTAAAGTAGAGAAGTATTTTTAACCCTTTTCCCTATTTAAAAACCATTTTTCTTTTCAGCTAAACCAAACGGGTTTCAAGAAGGCAAAATCATACAATTTTTCCTCCCTCCTCCTTCAAGTCTTTACACTGTCTATCACAACCTCATTTTCTTAAAAGTTTGCTCCTTTTTTCTTGTGCTACTTTTGGTCTTCAGTTCATTTTTAACAATTAGTCCATCAATCTAAATTTTTAAGCAGCAGAGAAATTGACTCCAGAAAAATGTTGTCTTTCTAAGTTTTCATCACTGTTCATCACAAACCTAGTCTCTCAAAAACATTTAACTTTTTTTGGTCCTTCTTCAGTATTCAAGTCATATGTCAATTAGTCCATTAATCTGAATTAACATCAAGGGGAGAAATTTCTCAGAAAATATGCAAATTCATCTCAGAAAAATCTATTTTTTTTTCTGATTTCATCTTGATTTTTGGTCCAATTGTCAATTGGTCCATCAATCTTAAAGTAACAAGAAGAACACAAATTGACCTAGAAAAAATTGCAACCAAGTGATTGGAACAATAAAAAATTTGTGATCTTCTTTCTGGAAGGTTTAGTGAAATGAGAGAAGAAGATTCTAATTGAAGAAGAAGAAAAAAGAAATGAAGAAGAAGTGAAAGAAAAAAAAAGATCTTTGAAGAATTAAGGGCTAAATTGAAGTGTTAGAAATGAGGAAGAAGGTATAAATATATAGGGGCGGGTCAATGTTACTATTGAGGCCCAAGTTGTACAGCAGAAAAAAAGCTTTCCACGCACTTTGGATGGATAAAAAACATGCGACATGCCAACTGTGCAAAAAGTGTCAATAGTCAAGTCTTAACAGTTATGCACTTTCTAATTGACAATAGTCAGTCTGCTTCTATCTCCTCAAGATGTATGCTAAAATGGATATGACTCTTTTAAGTGAACAAATCCTGATATCTATAAACCTGTCAATGACCCTATCCCCTTCTCTTATTCTTGTTGGCTATGGAATCATCTCAACAGACTCATGTGTGCTATGAAGCAGAATTCAGACTTCAATTATTGATCATTCCAACTGCTCCAAGTTTAGTTGTGATAATCTGCTTCTATTCTTCAATTGTTTTACTGTTTGATAGCTTCTCTAAAGCTGAAGAGTTCCTTATTCACTTTGGTGGAGTTCCTCATTGCCCATACTCAGCATCAAAAGGGTTTCTTTCTATCATCCAATGTCAACCTTTGTCCTTAGCAGGAACATGTTGGATTGCAGAGTGTAATCTTCTTTGTTCAAACCTTCTGATCACAAATACTTATCCTCCCTAACAAGATAGTCAAGGTTATTGAAACTACTTTTAGAATTTTCTTATGGACAGGTGGTGTGGAGCGCTCTAAAAAGGCACTACTGGCCTGGAAGAGAGTATGTCATCCTAGAGTTTCTGCAGGATATAATGTGATGAGAATAGGCTTGTGGAATAAAGCAGTCATTTGCAAGCTCCTATGAAACCTATGTACATATAAAGATTTAAAGCTTTGGGTCAGGTAGGTCAATGCATACTACAACAAAGACACAGGGATCCTGAACTATATCCAAGCTCAAGATTCCTGGATGCTGACCAAGATATTGGAACCGAAACAATACTGCAGCATGGCAGGGGTCTTTCTCTATCAGCAGAATGTAACACACGATGAGAGGTGATATTCCTAAAGCGACATGTAACAACTTTATGGACCTTCCTGTTGAATCTGGCAGAATTCAGGACAAGCTCTACACTATGGACAAAATGAGGCCTGGTTGATAATCAGCAGTGTGGACTGTGGACTATGCAATGAACAAGATGATATGTATCCCACACCTACTAGTTGAATGTAAAGTCTCAGGTTATTTGGAGCAAGCTTACTCAGTGGCTGCAAATTCCCAAAGCAAGTGCTAAGATGGACAGATGAGATCTCATGGGCCAGCACTCACATGAGGGTCAAAAGCTCAGGAGCATAAGTGTACAGAATGTTCCTTGCCTCCACTGTCTACCACATCTCATCAGAGAGGAACACCAGAATGTTGCAAGGGAACAAGAGGTCTTTCTTTGGTAGAGGATCATGCATGTGTCCAAGGCTTACAAAACACTTCGACAAAGTTGAATTACTGTCCATGAAATGTATTTTAGTTCTCTGCCTATTGGATGTGTAGTTCCTTTTTTAGGCTTCTATGCTGATCACCTTGGGGCCTTCTGTCCAAGTGATCCTTTATATCTGAAACTGTGCATATACTGCTTTGGTAAATATTAAAGAAAAGGAACTCTTCATCTTCTTCAAATATCAATTTAAAACGAGGAGAACAGAAGAACATTCATACGAACTACAAACGTGAAGGGTAGAAACACAGTTTGCCATCTCCAAGTAATAATTACATCATTTTCTTTTACAAAGGAAAGGGAACGCACAGATACGAAAGCATGAAGAAATCAAGAAAACATCCATCTCAACAACAGCCACTTGTTGATGCATCAGTTTCTGGAGGTTTCTGTCTAAATATATTTTTCCTGACACCAGCTGAACCTTCAGCCAAGAGACTTGGAGTGTCCAGAATCTGCAATACCAAAATTATTCATCACAATCAAGAAATGTTTCTCTTTGATAGAGAGAGGGAAAGTAAAAGGGACTCCATCTTTTATATTGGAACAAGCTTCATTTATATTGAGATCCAAGTTAAATCCACGCAAACTATTGCGAAAAGACATTACAGCTGGAGACAAGATATAACTGAACTTCATAGGGCATGCATGGATGTTCCATTAAGCAATAATTAAACCATTTTGTTGAGATAACATTTGTTAGCAAGGCTGTTGGACAAGGGAACAGCCCCAAAAGAAGGGTAAGTTGAAGTGGCAACTGGCGGATGACTGACAAAGTTCACCCGGATCTCATCTCCCCAACAAAGAAAAACCTTTCTTCTAGCATATGGCCCTAGCGTTTAAAGATTCCATTGTCCAGTTTAATATTCCCTAAGCAAAAACCACCAGTTGTTCACCAAGGAGATTTCCAAGAAACGCAAGGGAACATAGTTAAAACATGACCTGCTCTAGGTACACTCTAGATATGTTATCACCGGTAAAGACAGTTAAATATCTAAAATGAAGGTAGAGATCTCACAGCCATGACAAACCTGTTGCACAGCGAAACTCAATACTTGACATCCAGCACATCTTAGATTTCAAGAGTCCGTATTGACTAAACAACTATAGATATGATATCAGCACCATGGAGCTAAATAAAATCGTGTGGTCCACGTAAAGGAGTGAAAATGAATTTCAATTTATCAAAGTGAACCACAAAAGAAGCTACGTTGTCTTGTTGGTGTACATTTGCTTAAGCTATTGTTTCCTTTTTTTTCTAACTGCAGATATGATTATGATTACTATCCACACCATCCCAAATAATAACTCCTTTACTGAGACCTACAAGTGCTATTAGGCAGCAAACAAGCTTCTTCTCGAAAGAATATTACATCCTTGTTAACGTTCAGTTCCATTGTAACTCCATTTATTTGAATAACTCATGACCAGTCCATTCAAACTAATTTTTTTTAAAATATCTTTACTGTCCATTCAAACTATAACATGAAGAAAACATGAGAAAGATCCTTGGATGATTCATACCTTCAGCACAAGCTCCTCAAAGCACTGCTCCACATTAACCCTTGTCTTTGCACTGCATTCGATGAAAAGACATCCATATTCCCTCGCAAAATCAATTCCCTCTTTTTTGCTGACAACCCTTTCACTCTCCTGCAGAAAAGTTCATATGTATGTGACTCATCCCTTGAAAATTCACAAGCATCATCACGTACCAACAATTTCGACTCAAAGAAACAAATGCACCTTGTCAAGGTGGGGTATATGATTGTGTTTGGGGAGCTGGAAGAAGTTCTCTTCCTAGAAGGAGGAGAGGTACCTTATCAACTTTGTTGCCAACAAGCATCTTGATGCACTCCTGATTTGTTGAATACAGGTCAATTTCTTTGGCCCATATATCAGAAAGATTAGTAAATGTGTCTCGCCTTGTTACATCATAAACTGTTGAATCAAAGATAGATTAGTCCAAAAGATGGTGACATGCTAAAAAATTTCTCGGGTGGCAGGGGAGTTGGGTGAAAGAATTTGTTCCAAGAAAAAAAAATTGATTAAGAAGAAACTGAATTTGTTCCTAAAAAATAACCAGCAAGAAGCATATTTTTAAATGGTACTCAAAATCATATCATTAAAGAGCTGGCCCTATGCATCACCACTAATTTTCTCTTTTCACTCACATTTCTATTTTTTTAACAATGCAAGAATGGACGTATACTTCTCCTAAGAAAAATTCTAAGAGGACGAGACAATTCTTTCCATCCATTCTTCATGGAACTAGAGCAATCTTTCAAAGTTTTGGACTACTCGTAAATACTCTAAGCTACAACAACCATGTGACCAACACATAAGGAAGCATAATGACATATATACACAAGATGCGAGCTGTGCCAACTTCTTGTCTTGTGCTTAGTGTTTGTCCTGACGGAAGTGACAATTGCTATCTCATAGAAGTAATTGAAGTGAGTGTAGAATGATGATTACATAGCACGGATATCTGTCAAATCAAATAACAAAGCAGAAAGAAGAGACAGCAGATTACCCATGATTATTCCTTGAGCTCCTCGGTAGTATGAACTCGTTAAAGTCCTAAATCTTTCCTGTCCAGCTGCAAAACAAGAAAGTCATAATGTTATAACTAAGAATTGTGCTGGAGGAGGTCTCATTAGCACATTCAGCAAAACATGCTGAGTTCTATCACTGAATTAAGTTGACAACAATACTCAAAGGAGTAATACCAAGCAGCTGCACCCTCTGCCACCACCTTATCTCCAAAGGAGGTAGGTGAGTGAGTTGGTGATGAGTTGATTTAAAATATATGAGCAAGTATCAAGCATTCGTTTCTTAAGATTAGCTAAGTATCAGGGCACTTCGTAGGTTTTTCTCACTTCAATATATTTGCAGAAGAAAACTCTTGGAAGTACAATATTCAAGTTACAATTGGCACTCCCACACTTAGCTGAATAAAAGGCATCACTCTATGAACTTGTGGACAGCGCCTAGATCTTCTAACTTTAGAGCCTAAGTGCTGCTTTTGTTCACAGGTTCCCATTTTGCTCACATATATATAAAATCCAATTTATTTGCACTTTTCTCAGTTCTTCCTTGTTTTTGATTATGATGCACTAAGTATTGAATATTATGCTTGATTTTTATGAAGTAATTGGATTTACTAATTGATTGTAGATTTATTTGGGAACCTTGTGATTGAACTTTATTTATGCAAATCTAAGGTTAGATTATAATTGAATAGCATTTAGTTAAAAACACTTGACTCATTAGATAAATTGATTAGCAATTAGGAAAGGAATATACTTAACTGTCTTATGCAACTAGAATTATGGCTTGACACTAATGGATATTTGTTAACATTATTCTCATGAAACAAATAAAATAGGTTACAGAAGGTAGACTGTAAGCAATTTGAAAGATACTTGCAGCTATATTTGCGCCCTAGGATAATGACTTAGTTCATTAAGGTACAGTAGGAGAATACGAGAAGCTCAATGAAGTACTGAGAGAAATCACAATCCTAGATTTTTTAACATCCAGGATTTGACAAGATTCTACTTGCTCTAAGTTTGTCAAAAATTTAATTCATGTTTAGTTTTGGTTCTTCTTTCTAAACCGAGGGTCTATTGTAACTGGGCATGTTGTTTTTGTTGTTTTCTAGTTTGGTTCTTTATGTCAAGCTAATTGTCTAAACAAACCAACATTGTTCTATTCTTGGTAATTAATAAGTGGTTGCTCATGCTCCTATATTGCGGGTGCAATTGCATTTACTTGTGTGTTGGGATCAAAAGTTGACAGTACTAGTTACTGTCAAGAAAATTGTAATATCAAATGACTTAAGGGACGCATAATTTTCAGTTTCTTCATTATACTTGATAGATGAAAATAAGCTTTCTTAGGTTGAAGAGATTTTAGCTTTTAGATGGAAAACCACAAGATACACTTCGGAAAAACATGTCGTATCATATCCAACTTAAGGGCTAATCAATAATGACTTCTATTTGGCTTGCATACAATACATCTGGATAAGAATTGTTTCAGGGGTTTGAAAGAATACTAATTGGTGAAAAGGATATGCAACTAAAAAATTTAAATAAAGCACAACTTTATTAAAGATCGGGCATAAAATAACAGAATTACCTGTATCCCATATAGCAAGCTTCAGCTTCTTCCCCCCGAGGGTGACGTGTTTTACCTTGAAGTCCACACCTGCGAATATGAGAGGACTTATACCATCATTAGTTATCCAGTCAAAAAAAAAATCATAGAATTTGTCTGATGCATTTTATGGCATATCAAGTGCACAGTGAAAACCTGCTAAGTTCAGTTCAGTTTACACAGGATTTCTTTCTTCAGATGTATGCACTATTTCTCACTTACACGTGATTCCCAAAAAAAAAAACATCTCCATTCTGGATTATATTTGTCAATTTTGACACCATGTATTGGAAAAGCCCATCATGAAATTGGACAGATCAATAAGTGTTCATACCACCAGTTTAATTCTAAGTATTCCTTTTCTTCTGCTTGTTTTTTTTTTCTTTTTGTTGCTGCTGGTTATGCAGCACTACATCAATACCAGAATGCAGTAAATGTTCCCCTTCATCTAGTTAGACCCATGCAATACCACTTCATCCACTCACAGGGAATTAACCAAACTGTTTGTTTCACTTTTGATATAGGCACATAATCATTCCAAATAGAGTCTTTTAACTCTTTCACAGTTTATGCAGCTTCATATTGCCGAATCACTGCAGCCAAACTATTAACTAACCTTCAAAATTCAATAGAACCATTGACCAATACAAGTTCTGTGCATAAGCAGCTAAAACAACCCTCGCTTAACTAATTTCGACACCCACAAAACACAAATTATTTTATTCAATCTTTCCACCAATACCACCATTTTCACAAATTAATTATTAGCCAATATTTCATATTTGATTCATCTAACGTTCCCACTTCTACACACAACTCCTCTTTCTTTACAATGTACATCACAAAGACGATTTTTAAGCAATGATATTTGCACAATATGCTCAAGAACAGACAAGCGATACATTTAACAATTTTTGAAAGATACAAAAGATAACATATTAACAACTTACCAATAGTTGGAGAAAGATCCTCAAAGGCATCAGAAGTGAAACTGAGCAGCAAACTACTCTTCCCTACACCTGAATCTCCAATCAACAACAGCTTGAACAAGTAATCAAACTCCGGCGAAGACGAAGATGGTTCCATTTCCTCAAAAACCCTCCAAGAATCTCAAATTTCCAAGAATACCCAGATAACCAATCAACCTAAAGAAACACCTAAGATCCAAAAACAAAAAAAAAATCCCCATTTCAGAACACCAATCAACAAATACAGATTCAAAAACTAAATATCAAATCAACGAAATTGACCCCCCAAAAAAACCCGAAGAGAAAGTAACAGAGAGAAAACCTGGAAGGATGGAGAAAATTGGTAAAGGGTATTATGAAAGTAGATATATAATTATATACGGAGAGAGTGTGTAAAGGTTGAGGAATGGAGAAAGAACCTCGAGAGAGAGAGTTGCTTTCTTTTGAAGGCAAAATTTTCATTAAAAGCTTGTACACTATGCTTAAGAAGTTGTACGCTTAACGGGTCATTGAAAGAGAAGAGTTTACCGATTTGCTATAGCCGACTCGGATCGGATCACCGATTGCTTCGTTTGAGACGATTCATTGTTAGATCTGTTTTCATCATACACCAAAAAATATTTTTTTTTAACCACACAACATATTTATACTAAATTATTAATAAATATTTTTCATAAATCATATGTCTGATTAATATAAAT
>JACEIK010001663.1:185423-205920 GCA_018107945.1 Datura stramonium | reverse complement strand
CTATATTGAAGTCTGTCATCATAAATATTCACAAATAAAGCACAATTTTCTAGCATCACTCTAATTCTTTCTTCTCTTTAAAATAAAAAATAATGCAGACCCTTCCTTTTGAGAAAAAAATTAACAAATTAAAAAATTTAAAAATGAAATACTTATGTGAAATAAAATAAATATACCTGCAGCCGAAAAAGTATAATAGATATTCTTATGTATTCATCAATAAGTTGTCACAATTTCTAGTCATGATACCTTAAGTTCTTTCTTTATATGTAAACACCAATTATTTTTATTCTTTTTTTGTAATATTGATTATTCAACACTTGTTCTCCTATTCTTCTCTCATATATCTTTGAGAAGAAGTACATGCCCCTTATTTGTAATAATATCTTTGCATTTCTTATAAAAAATTTGAAGTTTACCTTTTCTTTGAATTCTTTTTCATTGTCTTTTCTAGTGTTGGTGATTTTAGTATTGAATATACAAAGAGTGTTGAAGATGATGATAAAACTTTATTAATGCTCATTTTCCAAATCATATCACAAGTCCGTTGAGACTGTATATCAATTAATATGAGTATTATATTAAAATAAACACTTGATTTGTTATTTCTTAAAGGATGTGCAAAGTCTATTATGGACAAGTAAAAGTAAAGTAATTCTCTATCCAAACTAAACAAACCGAATAAACTAAAACTAAATGGTGATAAACCGAATCAAACTAAATTTAATTAGGTATCGTATTGTCAAGTCCCAAATTGGGGGAGGACGCAACTGCCACTCGGTACACTATGGATCGAGAAATCGGCTATATACTATCTGTAACTATAACACTTAAGCTAAGAAGACCATCTGTCATAGTTGATTATAGCATAACATAAGGACCAATGAGGTCAGAGCATAAGGAAACATAATGCTGACAAGGGCATAACATACTCAGCAGACCGCGGAAGGCCAACAAGGCTGCAAACTAGACTACACTACATAACCAAGTCCAGAAAGCCTCTAAAAGATTATACAATTCTGATGATTGGAGCAAGGCTCCCATCTACTCGTAAATGTATATCAAACTCAAGCTAAAACCAAATCAAACCTCTAGATATCTGCTATAGAAGGAAAGGAGCATACCAAAACAGTCGCTAAACCCACGAACTCCTACTGCAAAAGGTGATTCGGCCCTCTACTTGTATCTGCAGTACAAATGTAGATCTCCATGCGAAGGGACGTTAGTATGAATAATATATGCTGGTATATAAGGATGAAAAGCAGTAGTTATAAGACAATAATTATAATAATAACCGAGTCAAGAGATGAAAGAATAAAAAGGGCAGATACAACCTAAAATTCTAGAAACTATAACCTGACAACAACTCAATACCGCATGAGTAATACACAAGATAACTGAACTAGAGGTAGAGATAAAAATAACATAAACTCTAGAAACTATAACCTAATTAGAGTCTCAATCTGCACCAATGCAATCTGTGCAGTCACATAAATGTTATGTAACAACAAAATGTATGCATATGAATGTCATGCTCATGTATGCCCACCTAGAACGCACATTGGGTGGGAGGCGCCTGTACCACACCGATGATATTGATCGATGGACTAATAAGATCTTTGTGCCTGTAGGCTCATCTGATACATAAATCATAAGTAACATAATGCGATCGTGCATGCTTATGATATGATGTACATGGACACAACTCTAGAAACCTTGCAACTCAATGAAAACCATCCTTGGGTAGACTGCTGAAGTAACTGAATACTGACTCTTTTCATGAATGATACTCGATCGTAAGAGAACTTTGGCTTAACAAATACATAGTCATACCTGAGAAGGCTCTGTACTATAAAGGACGTACAAACTTTAGGACTCTTAGATAGAGTGCTTGGCCTAAACTCTTAGCCTTAGTAGTCATTACTGGATCTCATATACTAATTTAGACATTAGAGGCACTATTTATGAGTGATGGATTCTTTTTGTGAACTTAAGGAGTTCCAATAATAACTCAAAAAGGAGCTGGACATATAAACTTATACCTTAAATGTGACTGCAGAATTTAATCATATATTATTAACATATTTCTACGAAATTTGTAACATAAGGACCATATGTACCTTAAGACTCTTAGCTGGAGCGATTCGTAAAAACTTGAGTTTGTTAGAATTTATGAAAACTAGTTTACTTGATAGAAACATTGGCATGATTCATTGAGTGTGAATACTTTGACCTCTTTGGTCATCTTCGTATTACACAATACGTCTTTCTATAGTACCTAACTTATGGGAAAGTTGTTTCCTGAGAGAAGAATATAAACTTAAAATTGTGAATAACATCAAAGCTCTATGAAGTGAAAAGGAGTAGAATAATCTCCGGGTACTTATTCAGGTTACCTTAGAGTTGTTGTGAACGTAAGTAAGTAGTATGTATGTAAGTTCTTACGTCCAGAAATGGTGAACGTGTATTGCCAATAGATCGACTGTAGGTACTTACTAGGATAAGAGCATAAGTATGAGATTTATTAAGATGAGGTTGGTCTACTTTGGGTGACTTAAATTATAACTTAAGCATCTCTCTGTGAACAACTAATTTCCCTCTAGGGTTTTTCCAATCACCTATTCAAATTTACTCTCTAATCTCTATTTTATCTCTAACGAGCTTTGTAACCTTATCGTATTTCCCAATTCACCTAACTCGTTATTGCCAATAGAAACCTTTTTAATACTCTAACATCCTTTAACTTTAGTTCGTATTAAGACAATCTAACATTCTTAACATATGATAACATCTTATCCTGTACCTTATTCTATACATACTTAACCTTAATTCTATTGTTAACCATTTCATCAGCTCTATTATGTACTTTACGATATCTATTACACCAAGAATACACTTTTCAATGATAAGTAGGTATTGCACTTACGTATTATTTGCTTAAGCTTAAGATTTTTATTTGTTTTATTTTAAAACATATACATCTCATGGTCTAATTCTTTATACATGTGTTATGATATGGAAAGATCTAAGGGCTATTCCTAGCTAAAATGGGATAAAAAAGAAAGACAAGAAGTTGTAACATACAAAGGGCAAAACAAAAGTGAAGAACACTGAAGCATGGACCGCGGATGCCAAAGCATGCACCGTGGATTCATCACATTTAAAGACAGAATGCTACTTTTAAGAAAGGCTAATGTGAGCAGAATGCAGACGCAAATTTCCAACCGCCAAATACGAATCAGACGAGTTTCATACTAGAATGACAATTCCATTGTCAGCTCAAGTGTGTCCAAAGAGTGTACCACGTTTCACCAAAAGTGGACCGCAGATGCAAGGCATATCAGGGATAGAATATCCAGCCCAACATGAAGCCAGGTGCAACCAATATACGACCCACATATTGCTAAACACGGTTGAAAAAGCACAACAGATGCTGTGACGATGGCATTCTATAAATACTTGGCATGAATTAGTTGCCTTATATATATTTTTAGGGTTTATTTTAGCGTTATTCAGTTTTTTAAAATACACGTTGTCGATATTTTCACTCTGAGGATTGAAAGAACTCAAAAGATCGAGTTTGGAGTATTTGATCAAAGTGAATAACAAATCTCATTCATCCTTTCTGTTAATCATTGTAAGCGTGTATTCTTCTACTTTTTTAGTTTAATTTTCAATCTCTATGAGTTGCTAAACTTCATACCTAGGATTGTGAGAACCTTGATTGATTAACAACAATACGTCAATTGATATAGAGATTTAGGTTAGCATTTTTGTGTGTATTACCAATCCTTCCATTGTGAATGTTTTTTAACTGTTGCAAACATTAAATCATGTCTAAAATCTAAATTTGCGTGATAAAAGAATTTAAGATTAGGAAGAAGGATTGGTAATGGGGATTTGAGGCTATCAACCTTCATCTAATGATAACTTGAGCTCCCATAAGGATAGTCAACCCAGAACTTACAACAATAGGAAAATCAAGCAACACCTAAAGTCTTAGAGGAGTTAGGGTGATATTCCTCTAATTGGGTTGAAGGACTTTAGAGGATTGTTAGAATTGTCAGAGTTGCATTAATCTAAGTTTAAATACGAGATAGACCTGTCATCATTAAGAGATCTTGGGAAACACAACCCTAGCTTAGTTCATATTCTTATGAACAATCAAAATTTTTTATCAAACATTTGTTACTAACTTAATTGATTCTTGGTGCAAAATTTTTTCCCCTTTCTAAAATATTGACTCAATATTTGAATACTCACTTTTGATCATTTTGCACCATATTCCTTATGAAATTCGACCCAACTCGTTAGATTCTATATTTGACCAACAACAACTTTACATCTTTTTAAAGGTGTAATTTGGGCGTATCATTCAAAAAATACTTTTTTTCATACTAAACAACTTCTAACGGCTTTAGAACAGAGCATGGAAAAGGAGTAAATAACTTAGTTTGTTACTTGTAGATATCTAAATTCGATTCGTACCTTCCTTTTTTATTAGTACTTCAATCCCTATATCATGAATTTGGTTCTTCACACATATATTCATTATAACTATGTTTCTTAAATCACATAGTTAGCATTAACCGTCTCTTTCTCAATCAATATTATGTCAACAACTTACATTTCAACTAACAGGTTGTTTACTTAGACATTTACTTATTATACATGGAAACATGAAACTTCACAAAGAGGAGACGTTCACTTATGTAGCTTAGCATAAAGGACCATCTCACAGTGCTAGCTCACATTGCTCACATCAGGGGTCACTAGACTCAATTTATATCTACGGTAATAAAAATATATTTTACATCGTTGATACGCCCAAAAAGGTATAAAGCACTCGTTGATCAAATATAGAATCCAATAATTTAGGGTCAAATCCGACAGAGAATATGGTGAAAAATTCATCAAAACTGAATATTCAAATTATCTAGTCAATATTTCAAAAGGAGAAAAATAAAAATCACAATTAAGATCAATAGCAATTTTAACAATTGTTTGAGGTGATTTCTTGATTTGTTTTGATAGTTGAACGAAGCTAGGTCTATGTTGCCCATAAATTCATAACATTCGCAGACCCATTTTGATTCGAGATATATTTCAACACATTCACAAAATCGATGAATAAAAGTCTCATTTAAAGTCTTTCAACCCAATTAAATAATTATCACTCTAAATTCTTCCGGTATTTAAGTGTTTCAATCTTACTATTCAACTTCTATTTCAGGTTAACCAATCTAGTAATAACACTAGTTATTAGATGAGGGTTTAAAACCTCAAATCTCCGTTGTTGGTTATTTTCCTAGGTCTTTTCCTCTTTCATCAAGCAAGAAGGACCATAGGCTAATTCTAATATTTGCAATTGCTAAAAATTGTTAAACACAAATAAACCAATAATGTAAACATAAAGCTATTCAAAATCTCGAAATTCATAGGCCTGTAAACATTACTCCTTCATAGTTCATACAACCCTAGTTTGAGATTTAGCTACTCATAACACAAAAGATCATTCTTATAACTAAATAATCAGTATTTAACATAAACTTATGAAGACCGTAAAGAAATCTCTATTATGATTGTAATCCAAACTTCTTTCAAAAGCAATTGTATTCTCCTCTACTTTCCATTCTTTTTCAATCGAACAATATCAAGCACGTCCTTTTAGAACTGAACAACACAAAAATAAAACCCAACTAAGCATTAAAAAGGCACTAATTCGTGCCTTCAATATTGACAAAATTGCCACCGTCACAACATTTGCTATGATTTTGCCATCATGGGTGCTAAGATGCAGTTCACGTTTTAGAAACTCTTGGCTTGATTTTGAACTGAACTTCCTTTTCTGAGGTACAGTGTATATATGTTCCATATTTTATAAAATGTGGTCCACGCTTTGAACACGTTTAAGCTAGCATTGAGCAAGTCATTCTGGCATGACATATGTCTGATCCGCATTCCGCGGTTTGACATATGCGGTTTGCATTCTAATAGCATTTGACATTGCTGAGAAATGGACTTCGGTCTTGAAGCATGATGGATCTGCAGTCCACGTCTTGGTATATGCTGTCCGCGCTTCAACGTTCTTCATTGTCATTTCTGTCTTTGTGTGTTTTAGCTTCTTGGCTTACTTTTTGATCTCTTTTTGGTTAAGAAAACGCCTTTCACTTTTTCATCTCATAACACCTAAAAAATAGGCAATTAGATCACGAGATGTATATCTTCTAACATAAAACAAACATTTATCTTAAGTTGAAGGCAAATATAAGTAGGTGTAATACCCAATTATCAAAACCCACAAACTTAAACTATTGCTTGTTCTCAAGCAAGTCTAAAACATCACTTATTCCCAAATCCCAAGCACTAACTTCCATTTATACCAAGCATGAAGACTTCTTACTCAGATCCTATTTTCAATATGATTCAACCAACTATAGTATCCTAATGTGACACACCAACCTTTAAACCTGTCTAACATTCTTACATTACTGTTATCTTGCTTATAATCTCTATTGAATGACAGATTCAAATCCTTACATTTACTGCAATACCCTCACACGAAGAAAAGATTCTCCTACTCACAAATTGTGATTTCTGTATGGAGACAATGATGAACTGAACTCTCACCTTCACAAAGATATTCTCATGCATGAAAGTAGTACCATAAACTTACCCTTCATGTAGTTCTCAACAAATATAGACACACCTGATTTGAAATCAACTAGGACTTGTGGGTATTTATGGGTGAATTTGGTTCGAGTAAGGTATCGGTTTTGAGTCAAATTCCACTTTCCTAAATGCTACGTTGTGCAACTCCATAACCTTTATTTTAGCATACTTCATTTCCTATTCCCTCATCTAGTCAAGTTTCTAGTTCTTCCTTCCTTTTTCCTTGTGATTCACTTGTAAATATATTTAACATTGTTTTTTGGAAGAACTAGAATCTTTTACACCATTTATTTTTGACTAACCACCCATTTTTTCAAGTTGAGGCATATCTCTTTTTCTCACCCTCCCCCAACTTAGGATTTTAGCCTATATTTGAACTCTAAGAACATGTCACCCCCAAACTTAGGCATTTTAGCCGAAGTTTGCATTGTTGAGTGTTTAGGGAAGATGGGTATTAAGAGATGCATAATTGACAGGTAAGCTCATAAGGTTTTCAAAGAATGGGTCTTAGGCTCAAAGGGGTTTACTAGGGATAGTATGTATGGGTAGGTCATTTAGATATCAAAGTAGCAATCCAAAGAAAGCTTAATGCCATTTTCCAAACCTGGTGTGATCTATGATTTTGCCTCAAAAAATATTCCGAGCAAGTTCCAGACTATAATGCATGTAATGAACTATACAAAATCCTCACACACTCTTGGAATATGCATTAATTTAATAAACTCATACTCAATCCTCAATAAAAGAAATAAATTTAACAAGCAATGTTTGGTCTAGAAAACTCAAATAACGCATAGAAAGTCAAACAAGGATTATTTGACAGTCACAATCAGGAATTAATTCTTTATTTTTCATTCATGCTTGAGTGTTATGAAATCTCACATATTTGGCATCAAACAAGTCGCATGCTCACTATAGACAAGACTTTTTCCCTTAAGAAAGTTGTCTAGTTATCTATCATCGGAAAAAGCAACCCAGTTTGACTGAAAATAAATAAAAATAATATTGGAAAAGAACTATGGCATGAAGAAAACTCTCAAAGTTTTATTTAACAAAACTATATCAACACAAGATGAACTTGATAACAAATGCTCATATTTATATTTTAGGTTAAACAAGCATTTTTATCACAAAAGCAAATCGATGACGGGCACATATTTACACATAGCAGATTATCAAATTATCACAGACCATCATATTCATGCTAGCACACTTCTAGCTACCTACTCCCCACACAATAACATCATGCATTGTCCTTAATGTATACATATGGATATAAAAGAAGGTAGAAACTCCCTAGAGCACTTCAGGCACTTTGATATGCCTAGGTTTATGAGGTCTTAGGAATTTTTTCTGAGTCTGTGGTGTGACCGGCCTCCTCAGACTAGGCCATAGCAGTGGGAACTGTAGTGGTAATAGCAATATCTGCAACCTCTGAAACACGAGAACAAGGGCATGTGTCCATCATCTGTGTTTCCATATCATCCATGCAGAGTTATGTGGCCACCTACACCTCTTGCTCCTCATCTTTGCCCTCTGTCATGTGCACCTCCTCAAAGGGCTCCTCGTCTGTCTCTACCCCCTCTTTCTCAAAGTCCTCTTCTTCTGGCAGTAGGGCATCAAAGATGCTCAGGTCAGGCTACAGCTGTTGTATGTGTCCCTTCATCTTGCCTATATCTGCTCACAGTGCGACAGTAACGTTCCCACACAAATACCCTCAAGAGCGGAGACCCTTTGCTCTAAATTCTGAATGCATAAAGCAGAGAAAGAGCCTTATAAATGGCTCTCTTGATCACCTCAGGAATGTGCTCAATCAAGTAGGTAAGCTTTGTGTTGTTCTACACTGTCGTATTCGCGACCTGAACCATCCACACTGCGGAGTGCGACTGCGTAGGTTGTGCTTCCACTAGGGTAGCAGAGGAGGAAACCAATGCTTCAGCTAAAGCTGGTGTAGATGTAGATGTATCAGTGGCTATGTTATCCACAGTGTGAGGATCATGAGCTTTGGCTGCCTCTGAGGGATACGTGATAAATGGCTCACGCTTTCTCTTTTTGATTGTTGGATTCATCTCATCCTGAATCTTTGTGATATCCACGACCTGGTTTGCCCACTAATAATCAATTCTTGTTATTTCATGGACACCAACAGTGCAACATAGATATGTAATCAGCACTGGAAAGGGTAGAGATGTGTGTGCCAGTTGAGCTCGATCTTTTATCCAAGGGCAATGATATCTCCCACATTGATATGCACCCCTGTTATAATATAAGCAATCAGAATAGCCCATTGCGCCGCGTGCTCTTGTATTTGTAATAACTCGTCTTGAATTCAATTAAATGTGTTGGCGATATCTCATTATTATTCTTGGACAGTGTCATCTTGGAGAAAAAAAATCCCAGCCAATTCTAGGCTTGAATGTTGAGGTCATTCAAGGACGTGGCCCAAGAAGGTGTACAACTGCTATCAGAGATATACCCAGGTGTAATTATTTTTTGGGTTTTCCAACTTGGTCGGATACTCTCTCGCGTTTGCATCATCATCACCAAAGTAGGACATGCTAATGACCTTTAGGGTATAGTCCACCTGCACACCTATAATTCTCACACTCTCTAGGCATGTCCTATATCTCAAGGTGCCAGTAGCTTTTTGATGTCTCTGCGCGGCCCCGTATGAAGCATAGAATTCTCTGACTAGTTGCGAGTAGAATCTGCCCAACTGAACTGTGAATATCTGCCAGTCCCTTTACATTATCCGATGTGGTATCTCTAGGAAATCTTTTTCGATCCTATTCAGGTTGAACTGCTTCTCTTCATTGAAGTTCCTATTTTGCGTTCCCTCAAAAAATCTCTCTTTCATGCCAGGGATGGCATTGAATCAAAGAGCATCTTCTTCTCTCTTTCAATGAGTTTAGCTCATCTTTCCTCGTCCTCCTTCATTTTTTGAAGGGCTTCCTCTATTTAAGGGTTTGAGTTAGACTCTACCTCTATGGTCTCTTTTTTATTTTGTTGCCCTTATCCGTAGGGTCACTCTATTTTGAGACGTGAGGATGAGACATTCTTCGTGAAGTCATTCTATAAAAATCATCAATTGTTAGTGCAAAGCAAACCAATGAATATACTATTGGTTTTCATTTTTAATATGTGGTCCACGTTTCAAGAAATGTGGTCCGCATCTCCATCATAAAAAGGAAATAGAAAATAAGTTACTGCTGACCTAATCCTCGATGCAAATGCGGCCCACATTTCTTATTTCTCGATCCGCATTCACATTGCAGATTCACTTAGTGAAACTGAGATTTCTGGAAGCATACTCATTCTGAAATGCGACCATGCATCATGAGATGTGGTCTGCAAGACACGCACATTTCCTTCCAGTTGTCTCAAATGCTCAAACTTTCTTTTGCTATGTTAATTTCAAACTTGGGGTGGGCAAATCAATCCGAGGCTCATAGAACTTTGTTATATGATTAAGATTCCCTCCCACTCATGCTATGAGTTGCCAATTAATCCATGCCGAGCCTACTCAGACTTCGGCTATACAGATACCCTCTCAAGCATTTCATAGAACACATGGTGGGCATGATTTTATCCTACTCTATCTTATTAGAGTTTTTCTTTATGAATTCACTAGTCTAAGGCCAATACATCTACATGGTTTCTAATAACAGTCAGGTTCCATAGTTTACTCATAATTCACCACACAAGGACCCCCCATATTAGAGTAGTACTACACATAAGCAAAATCAAATAGGAAAAAGGTTTCAACTCTCATATATGTCGTTTTGTTATATTGATTTCCTAGCATGATGAAAGTAAAGAAGTCCGTCAAGAATGTTTACTTTGAGGATAATGTGAAGAAGTTAATGTGTGTATGTGCAAATGAGAGTTTGTGGGAGAGAGGAAGATGAAATAGAATAAAATGGAGAAGTGAGAAGAGAGGGGTGGTTCGTTAATTTTAAAGTAACAGTCCCACCTTTTATATTCCTTTTTTTAGCAAACCTGGTATGCAACCGCGATTAGGCAAATGTGGTTTGCATATGCTCTGCACTTCCTTGATTTTTAAGACCTGTAACGAGTCATATTCTGGTTTAAGAATATGCGGCTGCATTATGTGAATTGCATGTCATGCTTTGGATGCAGTCCCTCATGATTTTTCTTAGTACTTTTGGATGGAATGCGGTGTCATCCATGGTCTGCGCTTGGTGATCCGCATTCCGTGGTTACCTTGTATCTCCTTTCAGGACCTCTCGTCATTTTGCCTTATGTTCCATGTACACTACAAAAAAGAACAAATAAAGTTAATCGAAAACTTGGTTGCCTCCCAAGCAGCACTTGATTTAATATCCCGGCACGACGCAGTCACCTTGATTACTCATACTTCATCAAGGTAGATTATTTCCATCCGTTTCACTTCATCTTGAACTCCCAAGTTACTAAAGCTTTGACCATTCAATTTAAATCTAGTTCCATCCTAACTTTCAAGCTCAATAGCACCATAGGAGAATATCTATGTGACCTTGAAAGGTCCAAACCATTTGGACTTTAATTTATCAAGAACAACTGGAGTTGGAGTTAAGCAATAGGACTAAGTCTCCAAGAATGATTTCCCTCTTCATCATCTTCTTATCATGGTACAACTTCATTCTCTCCTTATGCGAAGTAGCACTTTCGTATGCCTTTAGTCAAGTCTTCACTTCAGTTAAGGTTCAACTTTTCAAGACCCATAGTGCCTTATGTTCTAATTCCAATTCCACTGGCAAGAGACATGCCTTTCCAAACACCAACTGATATGGAGACATCCCAATAGGAGTCTTGTAGGCTGTTCGATATGCTAACAAGACATCATCCAACTTCTGAGACCAATCCTTTTTGTTTGCATTGACAGTCTTGGATAGGATAGTCTTCATCTCACGTTCAAAAACTTCAACTAGCCCACTAGTTTGAGGATGGTTCGAGGTAGCCACCTTACGCTTCACCCCATACTTCTCTAACAGAGCACTAGATAGCCTATTGCAAAAAGGCGACCCTCCATCACTTATGATCTCTCTTGGGGTGCCAAACCTGGAGAATATATTTTTTTTAGGAATGTTGTGATACTTTTCCTTTCATTGTTAGGCATAGTCCACAGCTACAAGAATGTACTTCTGCCAGTATGAACTTACAAAAAGCCCCACAGGATAGACCTCAATAGAAAACTTAAGAGTAACGGTAGCAAGTGATTGAGTTCAGTAGTTCCTCATATAAAATTATTGACTCTAGAATTAGAGTCAGCGGCAGCTCATGTTTCCTTGAAATCCACTATGCCGCTGACATCTATCACAAGCTTTGACAAAGTCACGCGAATCTTGATAAATAGTGATACAGTAATACCCACTCTGCAATATCTTCTATGCTATCCAAATACCACTATGATATCCCCCAACATAGGAAGAATGACATGCTTTAAGAATGTGTATTATCTCTATCTCAGGCACACATCTTCAGATTATTTTTTCCGCCAAATTCTAAACAAGTAAGGTTCATCCCAGTAGAACTTCCTCACATCATGCAAGAATTTCTTCCTTTAATGGAAGTTCAAATCATCCGGCATCATATCGATAAAAAGAAAATTATCATAATCAGCAAACCAAGGGATCAAGTCATGAGAAGCTGCCAATACCTGTTCATCTGAAAAAGATTCATTAATTTCTAGCTCATTCCTTGGTCTTACTTCTTTCGCCAATCTTAACAGATGGTCAGCCACTTGGTTCGCACCCTTTGCAATCCTTGACCTCAAAGTTAAATTCCTGCAGCAATAAGACCCACCGGATCAGTCTAGGCTTAGTATCTTTCTTTGTCATCAGATACCAGATGGATGTATGGTTGGAATGGATAATCATATTTGTACCCAGCAGGTATACCCTAAACTTTTCAAAAGTATACTATTGCAGCAATTCTTGCTCAATTACTGTATAATTCTTCTGATCCCCGTTAAGAGCCTTGACAACATAGTATATAGAATGACATAGATTCTCTCGTCTTTGCCCTAGAACAGCTCCTAAAGCTATCCCTCTCGCATCACACATAACCTCAAACGGCTTGGTCCAGTCCGGTGCAATAATAATAATAGGAGCGGTTGTGAACTTCTCTTTCGGGAATTCAAATGCCTTAGGACATGCCTCATAAAATTCAAACTTAGTCTCATGTTCCAATAACATGCAAAGGGGTTAGCAATTTTGGAAATGTCCTTGATGAATCTCTAGTGGAATCCAGCATGCCCTAGAAAATTTTGGACGCCCTTTGTAGAGATAAGAGGTGGTAATCTGGAGATGACCTCTATCTTCGCTTCATCAACTTCAATGCCTTTTCCAGATATTTTATATCCCAGCACATGTAATGGCCCAGAAACTCAAAATCTAATTTTGGGACTTAAATCAGGAAATCTAAGAAAGTTGAAGAAAAGCTTTAGGTCGACCCATCCAATGAGTCGTTAAGTGACCTCACGACTCGTTAGATGAACCGTGAGAAGGAGGTTTAATAACTTAAAGAGGGGAGACATTGTACCCAACCAAGGACATCACGAGTCGTGGTCACTGACCATGACCCATTAAGTCACTCGTGGTTAGGCCTGAGTTGGGAATATAGCTAGTTGACCAGTGTACTTGACGAGTGGGTGCAACGAGTCGTCATCTGTGCCAACGACTCATTAAGTGACTCGTTACTAGACTTAACATTAAATCTCCAGAATGAGATAGTGTGGTCCATGACTGGTGACCACGAGCCGTGGTCAGTCACCACGACCTGTTGGGTCACCCGTTAGGGGCACCTGGCAGTTTTTTCCAACTAATTTCTAAGAGCTATTTAGTAATTTCTTATTCTCCTAAGCTTTAAACCACGTCGTTTTGGATGAAAAATCAGACTTTTAGGGAGTTTGGATGGTTCCTCCCCTCATTCTCACGTTTATTCTCAGGAAACTTATCGAAAGTTCTCTCAAGAAACTCTCAAGCAAGCTTAGGGTTGTTCTCCATTGTAGCAGTTCAGGTCCTCTTCTTTGAGAGAATTTTAGTCAGGTATGTGGGAATTCAACAAGGGAATTTTCCTTCCCTTGTGTTCCGCAAAATCTTCCCATAATGTCCCTATCAGTTTAGCCCTAAGATTTTCAAGTATGCAGAGATTTTCATGTTGATTCTCGTTAATTTCAATTGGGTTATTATCCATGTTTATTACTCATATGATTTTTATCAATTCATAAGTAAATAGTTGTTGTTATTGTCAAGATGATTTATAGCCCTAAATTTTCTAGTAAAGATTATTGCATATTAAATTCCGTCTATTTTGCAAAGTATGTTTTTGGGCTGAATATCCTAGAAATTCTTATTATATACATAGGTGAGAAATTTTTTCCTTGATAAGAATGATTTCACCCTTGTTGGATGAAACCCCTTTAAATTCTTTAAATTTTATCATATTATGAAATTCTCGTGTTGTTGGAATGAGTTGAGTTCTCTATTAGCTACTATTAGTTCAGACCAGTCAGAATGTAGAATCTCTTCAGAATCATTCAGAAAATTGTCAACTAATCAGTTTGACTACAGTATTTTCCCGAGGTGTCAGTGGTGCCTCTCAGTTATCAAAACCAGACTCAGATTATAGTTATTTGGTCCATTAGGTGGTCATGACATTTTAGATTTATATCCATAACCAGCCCCAGGACCCCAGTTCAGTTTACAGTGATTTCTTAGACAATTACGACGCTTCCAGATAAGCAGCTCTGACTAGTCTAGAACCCAGTTTTAAAATCTGGTCCGATAAGACTCTCATGGTACTTTTAGTTATATTTTCCTAACTAGTCTTGGGCCCCAGTTTTGAGCTATCAGCCTAGTAGTTCAGTTCAGGTTTTCCAGTGGGAGTAGGACTTAGCACCGAGGGGGTCGGGGTTCCAGCGCACCCAGGTTCCAAGAACTACGTTGCCAGCGTAGGTTACAGTATTACTTGGCCTGGTTGGCCCCAGACTTTTGTGATCACCCAGCTCATGCCTTTATACCCTAACAAGGTATATTAGGTCCTACCGGTGGGGTGTGTACATCAGACTCCACATCTAGCTCACGTGGTTAAATGTCGGTTATAGACTCTCCCACTAGTCAGTTAATCCACTCTCAGATTTCTCAGTCCAGATCAGTTCAGTGTAGTATCTCAGACTCAGTCTTTCATATTTAGGGCATGTTTATGGCCATCAGTCAGGGTCATTATTGACCATATCAATATATTCTAGTTATATCAGCTTTCAGTATTTTTAGTAGGTCATTTCATGTTAGTTCAGTTCAATTACTAGTTATTTCATGTTATTTACATCTCTCACTTACTCAGTACATTCAAAGTACTGATGCACACTTTTATGCTGTATCGTTTCATGATACAGCTGCAGGTTCCAAGATTCAGCAGCGATAGTCGTCAAGTTTCATCTCCTCATCAGTCGTATTTTTAAGTGTGAGTCCTCATCATTCGAGGGCCTTATATTTTACTTTCTAGTAGTCATATACATCTTTATTTTAGATTTAGAGTTAGCTGGGGGGTTTGTCCCAGTAGCTCATCATTTAGAAGGCTTTCAGACCTACAGATGTTCATATTGCATGTTTTAAGTTTTATTTTAAATTTTCATAAAAATGCCTTAATGTTATTACTTTAAATTTCCGTTGTGTTTGTTTTACCCGAAATTCTAGTGAATGATAGACCAGGGGTTGACTTGGGGTCACTTGTGGCTTCAAGTATCGTGTTACGTCTAGGGTGTAGGCTCAGGGTGTGACAACACAATGCCTTCATTTACCATGAAGCGACACTTCTCCCAGCTTAATACCAAGTTTGTTTCCTCACAACACTTCAATACTTAAGCTAGGTTAGATAAACAATCTTCAAACGAATCACCCACTACTGAGAAGTCATCCACGAAACTTTCAATTCTGTCCTCCACTATGTCTAAAAATATAGACATCATATATTATTGGAATGTGGTAGGAGCATTGCATAATCTGAAGGGCATTCACTTAGAAACAAATGTCCCATAAGGACATGCGAAAGTAGTCTTCTCCTGATCCTCAGGAGCGATAGAGATCTTGTTATAACCAGAATACCCATCCAAGAAATAGTAATAAGCTCTCCCTACCAATTTGTCCAACGTCTGATCTATAAAAGGCATTAGAAAATGGTCCTTTTGGGTCTACCAGTTCAACTTCTGGTAGTCCATGCATACTTTCCAACCAATCACTATTCATGTTGGCACCATTTCATTCTTTTCATTAGGGACTACATGCATCCCTCCTTTTTTGGGTACACATTGCATTGGACTAACCTAGTGATTGTCTGAGATAGGGTATGTCATCCCAATATCTAACCGTATTATGATCTCCTTTTTTACCACCTCTTGCATAGAAGGGATCAACCTCCTATGGTGATCGATGCTTGGAATGCAATCTTCCTCCAATTGAATCTTGTAAGTGCAAATACTTGGAGGTATATTTATCATATTAGCAATGGACCAACCAATGAACCATGGGTAAGTTCTCAGAATGGACACCAAAGCTTAAATTTACCACTGCAATAGCTTTATAGAGATTATCACATGCAAATTAAACTATCATTTGGTCTAAGGTACATATATCTCAGATGAGCTGGGAGAGGCTTGTGGTCCAATATTGGAGGCTCATCAATAACGGCTTAAGATGCGGAGTCTCTCTATTTTTTAGGTATAGATTAAGATTTTTAGGCATAAATGAATAAGACCCCATGCCTACCATTGAATTAACCATATCCTATAACTCTTCTATAGATTCACTCACAAAGTTTATAATCACTACAGCCAATGCCTCGGCTACAAAATTTTTCTTCCGCAGCAACCTCAACCACTTCATCAATAGTGTCCACCATTGAGATGACACTCATGTCTCTAGGCTTTCTCATGGACTTGCACATATTAAACACAATCTCTTCTTGATTCAACCTGAATTGAATTCACCCCTTTCAACATCCATTAGTGCCCTGCCTGTTGCTAAGAGCGGTCTTCCCAATATGATTGGATCTTGTATATCCACTTTACAATCTAGGATCACAAAGTATTCAGGGAAAATAAAGTCTTCCACCTTCATTAATACATCATAAAGGATACCTATTGGTCTCTTCACTATATGGTCAACCATCACCAGCCACATTGTCATTGGTCTAGGAGCTCCAGAACCCAACTTCTTAAACATTGCAAGCGACACCAGGTTGATTCTTTCACCTAAATCGCAGACGGATTTAGCAATGTTCAATGTCCCAATTGTACATGGGATTGTGAATGTGCTAGAATCCTCCTTTTTCTGGACCAATGGGTATGAAACAATCATACTACAGTGGTGCGTGTTATCAACAGGCTCAAAACTCATGGTCCTCTTCTTTGTCACCAAGTCCTTCATAAACTTGGCATAACCTGGAATTTGTTCCAAAGCATCCACCAGTGGGATGTTCATGGATAATTGTTTTAGCATGGGAATAAACCTGCAAAACTTATCGTCTTCTGCTTTCTTCTTCAATCTCTAAGGAAAAAGAGGAGGGCAACTAGGTATTTGAGACAACACCTTAGGTGTTTCTTTATGTGTTTCCTTCTCTTTATCATTTCCTCCTACTGTAGCTTGAGACTTATCAGTCTCCTCTAAATCAACATCAACAACTACCGGTTTATCACCCATACCCGATTTTTGCTTAACTTCTTCCTCATTAACTACTACCTAGGAATTAGTAGCAAGCTCATAATTATGATCACCAATAGTTCTTTTGTCCTCGTTTCCCAATATTCTACCACTTCGCATAGTGATAGTCATGCAGTGATTGCCATTTTTCAGATTTGGCATAGTATCGCTAGGTAGCGTACCTTTCTGTCTAGGATTAAGTGCTGCTGAAATTTAATTCATTTGCTGCTCCTACTGCTTAATCGTTGTGGAATGAGAGTTTACTAACTATTTCATATGGATTCTACTTTTTTCAATACCTTTGCCAACATTTCCTCCATCTTTGATGCATCTAGCTTACTGCTTGATGGGTGATTGGAGCCCTGTTTATTTCCCTTAGGAGGAACATACAGAGCTCCGTTGTTGTTTCTAAAGCCTTGGTCCTTATCTCTCTAGTTACCTTGGTCTTTATCTCTCTAGGACCTTGTTCTCTACCTTTCCATGCGGAACTGTCGTAGTTGTGGTTCCAATATCTGTTCCAACCTTGATTCCTCTGACTTGATGCCAAGATCTTAATTAGATCCTTGAGCATTGGGTCGGGAAACCCCATCTTGATTATTTATGAAGTTCGCCTTCTCCTTGTAGTCAGGAAAATAATCATCATGTTGAGGTGCTTGCTCTTGCATGCCTACTGCATTTATTTTCTAAGAATCGGCTTCTATCATGTGCTTTGTGATCAAATTCATCTGCATTTTTAGTTGATTCATATCTTGTTCTCGTTCATCCTCTCTTCTAATTTGTTCTCTGGACAACCCTTTCGACTGCAAACTATTTACTGCTTCTGATTCCCGAGTGTGCCAGACTCTATTGTCCTTGTATTTTGTCCAGCATCGCACTAGCAACAACAAAAGACTGGTCCATTATCGAACCTTCAGCAATATTATTTACTACTACTTTAGTCATGCCATCTAGCGATATGTAAAATAATAGCAAAAGAACTTCATCAGGAAGTCTATGATTTGGCATTTCTTGATCTCCTTCTTGAACCTCATCTAAGCCTCATGAAGTGCTTTATTCGGGAGCTTTCAAAATTTGTTAATTTCGTCCTTAAACTGGATCATCCGTAAAGAAGGGAAAAGTCTTTCTAATAAAGTAGTAATTAGCTCTACCAAATAAGTTATCGACTCATCTGGTAGTTCTCCAAGCCATACAGTTGCTTCTCTGATCAAGGAGAATGGAAATAATTTGAGCCGCACAGCTTCTTGAGATACACCCAGCAACCTATACACCTTTCATATTTCAGTGAAGTTCATCAGATGCTAGTTTGGATCCTCATGAGCCAAACCTCAATACAGCCCCTCCATACTTAGCAGGTGCATCATGGTGCTAGTGAGGTCCAACTTGACATTTCCACCAAGTTCTGGTAGCACAATGGCACCAGTATACCCTATATGCTCTAAATCAATCTCCTCAGCTGGAGGTGCGTGTCTTACAGGTGGGGGATGATTTCTCCTATCTTGCTACACATTCGCATCCCGTGCTGCTGCGAGCTGAGCTTCTGTTAGTTCAATATTATCTTGATGATCCATTGTGTCTATAAAGAACCAAAAAACAACAAAAATAAAGTAATATAATAAATATGGACTAAAAATTTTGAACTGAAACTTATAGACAATTTTGAATCAAAACTTATAGACAATTTTGAAAAACCATATTTTCCGGCAACAACGCCAAAATTTGATAAGCTTAAATTACACTATTAAAAAGGTATAACAGAGTCGTTGATCAAATATAGGACCCAGTGAAGTTGGGGTCGAATCCCAAAGGGAATATGGTACAAAATTCATCAAAAGTGTATATTCAAATTATCTAGTCGATATTTTCAAAGGAAGAAAATAAAAACACAATTAAGATAAATAGCAATTTTAACAATTGTTTGATATGATTTTTTGATTTATTTTGATAGTTGAACTAATCTAAGATTGTGTTCACCATAAATTCATAACATTTGCAGAACTACTTTGGTTCGAGATTTATTTCAACAGTAAATTCTCAAAATTGATGAATAAAAGTCTTATTTAAAGTCTTTCAACCCAATTAAATGATTATCACTTTAAATCTTTTCGGTATTTGAGTGTTTTAATCTTACCATTCAACTTTTATTTCAGGTTAACCAATCTAGTTACAACATTAGTTATCAGATGAGGGTTAAAAACCTCAAATCTCCGTTATTAGTTATTTTACTAGGTCTTTTTCTCTTTTATCAAGCAAGAGGGACCATAGGCTAGTCCTAGAGTTTGCAATCGTTAAAAATTGTTAAACACAAATAAACCAATAATGTAAATGTAAAGCTATTCAAAATCTCAAAAGTCACAGGCTTGTAAACTTTACTCCTTCATAGTCCACACAACCGTTAAAGGATTTAGCTACTCATACCTCAAAAAATCTATCACGGCCTGAACATAGACCTGAATCGAAACACGAGATAGGAAACCCCGAGAGGCCCCAAGTCAACCCATGACATGAACATGATATCTAAAACTCAACATAAATAAGGGAAAGTCTAACATACATAATAATGAAATTTTGCATACATATCAAGCTAATACCGAATCAGAAATAACAAGTTGATTTCTACATAATGTCTAAATAGCCTCTAACATAACTGATGAGCTGATGGGACAACATCCCCAACTAATTCTACAAAAGTCTATAACTAAAAGAGCATAACCACAGATAACTGAATGTCCTCGAAGGATGATGACTCACCAACACTGGCTGAGGGATGGGAACTCTGAGAAACGGCTAATGGTAGGGGTAAACCTAGATATCAGAGCCTGTATCATGAAACGATATAGCATAGAGTATGCCGTCAGTACTTGAAATGTACTGAGTATGCAAGGTAAGTAAAACGGACAGTTAAAATACATAAGAGTTCATAAGAGTAGGACTACATGATGATATAGTAAATATCATAATGTAAACATAAGGGCTCAAGGTTTTCAAAACATTCGCAAACCAGTCATAATCATAAGAGAAAGCTTTATTAAACACAACTTGAGCCAAGGTAACATAACATTACCATGCATAAATCACGTGGAACAATGGGAGGATTCGTCTTAACCGACACCATCATGATAGAGCCT